>FAPJ01005818.1:4073-18827 GCA_001485985.1 Heliconius ethilla aerotome | reverse complement strand
TATTGAGAAGCTGGAATGCCACAAAGACAGACACATCACACTTATAATAGCTCTCTGTTTTTATGGTAGATAGAGAAGTCTAAATGTTACCTTTAAATTTTTCAAATATGAATCACTCTGTTGACATTGTGTTACAAAATTTCTATTCTTTGTTATGATATCTTCACAATTTCTACATAATAACTCTGATAGTTCATCCGATTTATTTACCTGGAATAAGTGTTTATTATAAAAAAATATATATAGAACATTAAAGTGTTAAAAAAATTAAATCAGAATCAGAATTTGA
Source organism: Heliconius ethilla aerotome (assembly GCA_001485985.1). Classification (NCBI taxonomy): domain Eukaryota; kingdom Metazoa; phylum Arthropoda; class Insecta; order Lepidoptera; family Nymphalidae; genus Heliconius; species Heliconius ethilla. The sequence continues at coordinate 18,538 of FAPJ01005818.1, read as the reverse complement.
GACCAGTTGTGGTGTAGGGGTACAAACACATGCTTGTGCCCTAGCAACCTACAGCCATACAGCTCTTAGCTCACCACATTGAATGGAAGCATCTTAATGGGAATGGAGGGTCTTAACACTAGGTTCCAAGGTAACATCTGCCAGTACTATTATGTACGGGATACACACACGGGTGTGCGTGTGCGGGTGACACAAAAAACAATCAGAGACGATTCTCTATTTTACATGTATTTTTTTAAAATTTTAACATACATTTAACACAACTTTTTACAGAGTTTTATTTTGATATTGATGAAATGATGCCCATGAAAATATGCCTAGCATGTAGTTGGACTTGCCATCCAAGTGTATATTTAAGGGGCCCTTTAAAGAAAAAGCTAACGGTAAAAAAACCCAATCAAAATATTTTATTACTTGTATATTAGTTAATTTGTAAAAATCATCAGCCAGGCCCCATTGAAGCATATTCTTCATTTCACCGTAAGGTGTAAGACATCCTCTACATAATGATAATGTAGTATCAATATCCGTCGACATTTTTAGTTTGTTTTATTCACATTATACTTAAGTTTGGAATTTAATAAATAGTAGTAATGAGTTATTCTTTAATATATATAGTATAAATGCAGAATTTCTATATATATTTAAAAATGTATATAATATCAATAATTATATATAATTTAAGTTTTTAATGTTAACTGTAATAAATTATGTATATTACTTGTAAATTTTCATATAAATTACAAAATAGGCAAATGGTTTATTTGTATCAGTTAGTTTTGACAGTTGTCAGTTAAAGTAAAATTTTCGTCATAAATTGCCTCCTTTTTTTGTTGTTGCCACAATTGATTCTAGTAGTTTTGGTCGTAACGAAATAAAATTAGGTTACGGTACAGTGTTAAATTAATTAAGAATTAATTTAAGACAATTTTACCCTATAAAAAAAGTGAGTAATTTTTTAATTAAAATAGATTATTAATAACGTTAGATAGGGTCGATAGAAGCATTTAAAGACTTAATTTAAATCCTTGTTTTACAAATATAAAAACAGCTTCTATAAAAGTACGAGTTAATATAGTTTTTACATTTCCGAGGCAGTAAAAAAAGTGTTTTGCACTCATATCATACTCATCAAATATATACGTTATACGTTATTTCTATTCACACTGGATTTAGAGTATAAAAATCCTAGTATATGTTCCTTGATAAAAATATGTCATCAAATTGACATTTCAATTTTCATACTTACTTCATGCCCTCATAGTTAGCCTGTTGTTATTGTTTAATTTTAACCTAAATAGTGCACGTGCGCAAATAATTTAATAAATGTAATATAAAAAAATGACACAAATACAAATACAAGAAGTTTATCCCAAAGAGGACATATGTCCTATGATTGTAAACTTTCAAAATGGTTACATCACAGACAAATTTTCACAACAAGACTGCTTCCTTTTCGATAATTCTTCAAATAAAACAAAAACTATTGCTACTGAGCTAGATGGAGTCCTATACGCTGGGGACGAAGAAACAAATGAAATCGGTAAAACTTATATTTTAGCTAGAAACAGAGTAACTGGTAAAGTACGTTTAATTGAAAGCGCAGTTGTTAATTGTAAACCTGTACTTAATATAGAAATAAGTACAGCACCGTTGTTAGAAACTAGCACTTTAGAATTAAGTAGAAAGTTTGGTTCTAAAAAGCAAAAACAACAGATGGAACAGAGGGAAAAATTAAAAGTCAATGTGGAAACCGTTACAGAGCAAATGCAGAATGCCACTCAGGAAATATCAGAAGACCATTTAGATTTATCTACATATAATAAAACTAATTCTGATGACTTCTACATACCACCTATAGACAGGACAGCAGATAGTGTAGATGGTGTATATGATATAAACAAGATTTTAACAGAAGACCAGTATGATAAAATATATTCAGAGTTAGAAAACAAAGATTATGAATCAGAATTGATGCCTGTAATAAAAAATATAATATCAAAAAATAAATTATCACCAAAATTAACTGTTTTAGCTATATATGCAAATTCTTTGATCCAATTATACAACACAATGGTAAAAGAAATAGTCAAAAAATCTTTTTCAATATGTTTACATTCTATAACATTAAACAATTTGGTTTTAAATGACTTCATGACTGTTTCAAATGGAAGGAAAACTAGACCAGCACCTTATAAAGATAGATCTTTATGTCATGCAATAGTATTCTTATTATTATTAAATAATTATAAATTAGACTTAGTTGGTTTGTGTGAAGCAGTTAAAATAACACCTAGTACAGTTGCAAATAAGGTAAGAGTCACCGGTGCTTCAGTGGTAACATCGGGTAGCAAAAAAGTTATACAGTTAAAATTACCATTAAATAAAACAAGTTTTAGAAGGAAAAGTGCAAAATTTTAAATTTATATTGTAATATTAAACACATATTTACATTTTGTGTGTGTGGTTTTATTTCTATCATATTGCTTTGACTTTAAATAATTGAGTTTGTTTATTTTATCTTCACATTGTCATGGCAGTGCAGGGTACATTGTTAACATTAAGGGAACTTAGTGTTAAAATACTCTGTCCCACACATTTTTGTCATATTCTGGAAACATTGCTTGTTAAGTAGTGGGTCACAATGCAGCACTTTGCCTTATTACCAAAGCAAGGAAATGAAAATATTTAATTTCTATAAGTGGAATGAAATTCCTGACATGTTGCATTACAGTTGTATGCCAGTTTCCCTAAAAAAGGTATAATCTATCACTATTCAGTCTTATTCGACAAGCTTGCAAATATAATAATATATTTAATATAGAAAAATAAGGTAAATAAAATAATTGGAAAAAAATCCTGCTAAATAGCAGGATTAGGATATCTCGTTTTTATAAGCAATTAGGATACCTAGTTTTTATAAGCAATTGGGTTCTGCTACATATAATTTTATATGTAGTGGAGCCTAAGCTGGATACACACAATATATTATTAGAAAAGTAAAAACATTATCACAATTGATAACTATAACTTATATATACAAAAATATAGTTTGACATGTGCTCTATGTATATTTAATGGATTACAGTTTTTTTTTTATCAAATCACTGTAAAATCACTTCCAATAAATCAAAACTTAATGAATCAACTCACTATTAATTAGGTAAATATGAATAAAATATCAATAAACTAAGTCCTCATAAATCACCCGTAAATCAAGTGCGGTAAATAAATTTATGGTGAACTTGGCTCTAGTTTTATGTTGAAATCTGCTTCTAATTTTAAATCATATGTAGTACTTTCCGGTTCCATAGTGTCATTATACTGAGAATCATCGCTCATTTCAGTAGTACACAGTTCAGACAGATATAACTTTGACTTGGACACGTCGAATGTCTGTCTGTACCTTTGTATAGCAAACTCTAAGCTATTATAGGAACTTTTGCAGAATTCGCATTTGAAAATTATAGAGTCGCGCATGTTTTTCAGCTTTTCGTATACTCCAATATAATAATCGTCATTAAAGTTCTTTAGGCACTCGTTACATTCGATAGAAAGTACTCGTTTCCTTGAGCCATAGGTGGCCAGTTCATCTACGTTAAATTCTTCGTGAAATTTCTTAATATGGCGTTTCAATGTTTTACGCGTGCTAAAATCTTTTGTACATATTATGCATCGCGGTAAAGTTTTCTGTGTGGGTAAATTGAGGTGGAACTCCTCATTATGGACATCAAATTTCTCCTGACCTTTAAATACCAAATTACACTCCTTGCACTTATAAATCTCATCTTCTGCCAAATGTTTAGTAGCTAAATGAATCTTTAAGGCTTCCAACGAAGTGAATGACACTGAACATAAATCACAAGGATGAGTGTTCATGTTGAAAGAATGCAGCAATTTTAGGTGAATTTTGCAAGATTTTGCCGATTCAAAACGTTTCTCGCATATATGACACTGAGGAAACAACGTGGAATTTGGATGTTTAGTTCTCACGTGCTTACGAAGACTTCTTTTCTCTTTAAAAAGTGTCTCGCATTCGATACACTTATATCTTTGCATGCCCAAGTGCGTATATTCTATGTGCCTACGTATATTTCTCTTAGATTTAAATTGCTTATCACAATAGTCACATTTGGACCAAGAATCGTTGTTATGGACTATCTTAATATGGGAGGCTAAATAGTACTTATTACTGCATATTTTGGAGCAATATTGGCATTTTACAGCTTCATCTGTCGTATGTTTTAATTTCATGTGATGTTTTAGCGATCTTTCGCTGTAATATATTCTGTCACAGTGTAAGCATCTGTAAGAGGTATCAATATCATCGATATTAGTTGATGATATATTGGAATCAGCGATTTGTGCTTGAGGATGGAAAATTCTTATGTGAAACTCTAAACTAGACACATCTGTAAATAGTTTATCGCAATGGCTACAACTGTTCACATTTTCTGGGGGTAGACATATTTTTTTATGTTCATACATCGTTTCTTTACTGTAGAACTTATTAAAACACACATTGCAAGTGGATAAACTATACTCTTTATCATGCAGAGACCGCATGTGATCTTTTAAATCGTAAACTGTCGAAAAAGCATTGATGCAAAATTCACAATTGTAATACAAAAGTCTCTGCTTATTACTATTTTGGGATACCCTCCATGTTTTCAGAAGAGTTTTCCTACAATAATTGTAGAAATCTTGAAACGAGTGATTCAACTTTGTGTGCTGTCGCAGATTGGGCTCGCTTTCAAACGTCATTTGACACAAATCGCAGGAAAAGAAAAACTTGTAGGATTCTGTACAATTTTCGTTTGAATTGGAGTTTTGATAGAACGTATAAATATCCATATTGAAAATTTCTTTAGAATGTTGTGTTCTGGCATGTCTTCTTAAACTCTGATTGGAAGTGTAAACTTTCGGACATATATCACACTTGAACTCTTCCTTTTCCCCATGTTGCCGCTCAACATGGCGTTTTAAATTCCTATTATTGGAATACGCTTTGTCACATAATGGACACTTAATCAACTTATAATTAATTGAATGTGCCGTCTGAATATGAGATATCAAAGACTGTTTTCCTCTAAAACTACGTTGGCATTCGTTACAAGTTGGATATTCCACACCAGGAGCGTGTAACTGAGTAGTATGCCGTTTCAAATTCCGTTCTGTTGTAAAAGTTTTATTACAAATAGCACATCTTATATCCTGCCTGCCACCTTGTAAGTGGACAGTAATCATGTGAGAGTTGATATTTTGTTTTCTAGTAAATATTCTGCCGCAGAGGTCGCATTCTGGGAGACCTTGGCCGAAACGATTGTGACCTCTTGACAAGTGCAATTGTAATCCGGCAGGACTGCCAAATTTCTGATTGCATATTTCGCAATAACATGACGAATTTAAATGACAGTTTTCTATGTGTGTTTGTAGATTGTATTTTCGTGTGAACGTGCGACTGCAATGGTCGCAGACGTAATCTTGACTGGACATCATTTCTGAAATTGAAGTGTAAGAATTATTTTCTTGTTTTTTAAAATTTTCCTCATCGACCATCCAATTATAGATACTTTATAAGTCGAAGTACCCAACCCTAATCTTTTTACCAGAGTGAGGAAATGTGTAAGGAATTGCATTGCAAGTGAGGAATTGCATTCCTCGATTGAGAATCAAACTGACAACTTTCACGTTTACAGCTGTCGTACTCCAGTATGACAGCACTGATGAGGGATGATATTTAAAAAAGGGTATAATTTAAACAATCACCAGAAACATTTTTAAGATTCTAAGCCTAAGGTACCAAATATAATAAATAACTCCAATAAAATTAAGTTAACTATATAAAAATGGTCCTAAAGTATATCATATTATGATTCAAAATAAATAAACAAATATAATAATTACATACATGGTCCCAATATTATTTTTGTTTCCCAAAAAAGATAAATGGCCACCAAATGTCTTGCACAAAAATTAATATTACCTTACTACAAAAAACCTTACTCCAAATTAGTTTGACATCATCTAAAATATATAAATTGTTCATTTGTTGCTCTGTTAATCCATAATTTGAAATGAAATAAAACATCTTTTCATTTTCCTTGTGACATATTTATTTTACAGCAATATTAAAGCCGTTGTGGCACAAGGTCACAATAACGCGATGGTTGTGGGTTTGATCCCCACTTGGGGGAATGAATGATCATTTATTAATGTTTTCATTTTTTAGCTTTTACACCAAGGCAAATGCCCGGCGTTGAGTTTGGCCACAGTTCGGTTCGGCGTTGAGTGGAAAGTGGGTTATTGAAGTGTCTTAATAGGAATGGAGTATCTCATCACTAGTTTCCCATTTTCCCTCTGTCTACCCTACACCTTGAAGTTGAAAATAAGAACCTAGTGTCAAATACTCCATTCTCCACATTCCTCGATGAAACATTGTCATTGAACAGTGTTACGATTATAAGTTTCATACCACAAAATATTATGTAAAAAATAAAATGTAGATTTATAGAAAAAAAATAAGAAATTGAACAAATATCCAAAATAAAGTGCAGTTATTGCAAATTTTAAAAGGAGATTTACTTTTAGATTGTAACAACATAATTCAGAAGATAATATAAATTAAAAAAGGATATTAAATAATTATTTCTTCTTCTTCCTCTATTCAAATGTTGTGTTTATTTTTATTTGATTATTAAATATTTATTTATAATAACAGTGTAAGAATAGTAGTAATAGCTAGTTATGGTGGCTTATGGCATGAGAATGATACAGGTAAAGACTTGATCAGCATTCGGAGTATGTAATGTGAATCCTCTCAAGCCATGGGAAACAAACTTTATGTTTTTAGAATTAAATATTCTTTATATTATTTTTCATTCGACAAGGGCATGCGCTTCTGCTTGGTCGATTCACTAGTTAAGTTTAATTATATAAGAACATGAAATTCTGTTCAAGTATTAATTAAAATAAATTTAAATTTAACTTTTTATTATTTTTAAAAAGCCCACTCGCACTCCCGTAATCTTGTCTAGCTTTATATTTATTGTAATTATTATAAAGTAGTAAAAATAAGCATTGTATATATACAACTTACTAAATAAATTCGGGTTTCGTTTTTCACTTATATATATGGAGCATATTTATCGAATTTCTGAACCTACTGCAGTATTTTAAACTACATTAACAAAAATATATACATTATACATATTGTTCAAATACTCGATAACTTTCACAATTAAGCAAAGAAACTGATTAGCATTATTTTCTAATTTATTTTTATATTCACAACTTTACTAAATAGTATATATGCGGTTGTTTGACAGTTTATTGACATTCCTTCTTGTTTTTTAGTTACATAGTTGTACCAAAACATTTAGTTTTTTTCATTGTACAAGTATCCAATTTCCATAAATAATTTAGATTGAAAACAAACGCTTATTAAATTAATTATAAATTACAATTATAAACAAAATAATAAAATATATTATAAACATAACATATATACAGTAATATTTAGAAAATAATTGGTAAACTGTATTGGCATTTTTTTTAAAAGTAGAAAAACACCACGATCAGCAATCATTTTTATTTTTGACATTATTTTGGCTTAACTAAATTAACAAGAGTATGATTCTCGTAATAAGATAATTTAATTATTATACCATAATATATATAATATAGTAAGTTAAACAGCCATCTTTACAAAGGTAAGGAAAACTTTATTGAATTAACGTAAATATGAAATCTAATTCATCGACTAAACCGTTTAAATATATTATATAAATATAATATATTTTATTTAAAATGCTATGTAATTTAATAACTTAATTTTAAACAGGTGTATTATAAAATAAAATAATATTTAAGCGCTAAGAAATGTAACAAATGTTACTCATAAAACAAATCCACTTTATCCTAAATAAAAATATAATATATTCATTGATTCAAATGAATAATATATTATATATTTTATTTAAAATGTAATGATAATTAAATTAAGATAGGACCTAATATTTACATTTAGTGTACGGTTCAGTAAGTATTGTCATAAATATCAAAACTAATTCATAAAACAAATTCTAGTTCTCCAAAAAAAAACAAATAATTCATTACATATTTTTGTGAAAATAAGAAGAATAATTTCATAATTAAATTTAATACAGCCAAAATAAACAGTCAATTCTACCACTCTGAAGTTAGTTTATTATTAAAACTAGCAAACAACTTCACGCCGGTCGCCATTTAGGCCACGAAGTACGTACGACGTTAGCTATGTTATTAGGTTATAGTGTTACAATTAATAGTTAAAACTGCAATTAAATTACTATAAAAGCTACAAAATTGATAATATAATTATAATCAATCAGAACGGATAATAATTGTGTACATAGAGTAAGTATATATGGTGATTACGTTAATTTTAAAACCACACGTGTTTTGACTAAATCGTTTTTAACTCTTACTAGCTACGTCTGCGTGGGAAAGTGAATTAATCAAACTCTTATATTTATGATTTGTTTGAAATAAAACAAACACTAAATTTTACGGAATGTTTGCCCATAGTACAATAGTGAAAACTGCATTTAAATCAATTAAGCCATTTCTGAAATTAGCATACACAATCCCACTGACGAACAGACGAACATTATAAAAATCATTGTTTTGAGTTCTATTACATTGATAAACGTCCCTTATAAGAGTTTTTCTCATATATCTTCCATATACAGACAGCAATTACATTTTCATTATATATATAACTATGGATACACGTAGATACTTCCTAATTGTATATAAATAAATGTCGGTCAGACATTATTTTTGTTTATAGGGTATCTATTTTGGTAGTTAATTGTGGCGGAGCTATTACAATTGAAGATATAACACTGATTATTAGAAAGTTTCTACTTAAACATTTTTTTTCTTTTCGTCTTGTTAATTGAATAATAGGTATATATATATAGTTTAGTTTATAAACCATGTATTATTTAATAATTTATTGTGATTATTAAATAATACACAACATATTGAGAAAAAATATGTTAATGCAATAAAAGTTATTAAATTTATATTCTTAATTAAATTGTAAGTTTACAGTTTTCATAATGATACATGCTCTACTTGTTTCTTAATTATGTCTATTTAATCCCACATTTGCTACAAGTGGGTTTTTTTAAATATAATTAAAGAAATATTATTTTTATCAGCTTCACACTGTATCCCACACACAGCAGGGTAGGCAGAGGGAGCATAGTATAGAGAAACTCCGTTCCCCACTTTCGGTCGAATTCTGGAGGCATTGCATTGTTGAGTGGCAGAACTCAACGCCGCACTTTGCCTCGACACCAGCGTGAAGAAATAGAAATATATAAACATAAATAAATATTTCACTTCCTTGAGTGGGAATTGAACCTACAATCGTCGCATTACAGTCACACCCTTGTGCCGCTGCACCACAACAGCCTCAAATATTTCTATAACACTCAAATATTACTATAATCAAATATTAATATAATGGAAATATTACTTGTGTTTATCCAAATAAAATTATAATTTATTTAAATGGTTGGCTTGTGGCTTTTCCCCTTTAGACTACACTAATATAATATGTTTGTATTATACATACAACTTTTTCTCTTGAATAACCCAAAATTTTAGTGGAAGCTACATTAAATTCTGTTTAATATTTTGAAAGGTACTGTTTAAGATACTGTTTAATATTTTAAGGTAATGCCTAAACAGGAGATTAGCATATAATTTTAAGATGCATCTGCTTTTTGAAATATATATATAAACAATCTTACATATTTCAAAACAATGCATATTGAAAGACAGTTTTTAATCCTAAAATTTATATCACCAAACTGGGATAATGTCAATAATTTTACCTTTGCACTGTACAGAGTACACTGTGATCATACATATATTAACTTATTACTCTTGACGCTACAACGGCATCAATTCCACTTTCACTCTATTTTCCACTTTCTGTCAAATTTCGTGCCTTCATTTATATAGCATAGCACAGAAATCATTTCCACCCTTGACCTTGTCACGGTGGGTAAATTGATATAATTTAAATATTGCCCCAAATGACCAACCTATAACCGTCTTGTTTACAGTCAGATGTTGCCCAATTGTGACACAATAACCTTTTTTAAAATAATCTGAAACTGAAATATATTTTCATAAAAATAAAATTATATTTTTTTGTTACAGCTATGAAGACAAATGCTTACAAATATTGACAGACAAACAAACACAATAAACTTATGACGACAGTGCCTCCAGTTGATTATTGATAAATTATATAATATATATAATTATTTGCTGTTAAAAATTTTGTATAGTCTATGGTCAGGTAGTTCTTTTTTTAAATTGTAAGTGTTGCCAGTATGAAAATACCAGAGACATCGGCAAACATTGCACCCTATTATGCTAATGAGGAGAATGGACAGTGGCAAGTATGTAAATAAAATTATCAAAATTTTTATAATATTTAAAAAAGAATCCATTTTTTGTTACTTTTTCTAAACTTAAATGTGTAAGTATTTGTCATTTTAAAAAAATCTTAGTCTTATAATGTTTTAAATATAATTAATCTATTGTGTCGCAGTAACATTGATTGTAAACATAATGGTAGTGGGGGTATGAATTATTTTCATTACCTTGATCTGATAACATGACAAACTTTGTTGTTGAGTTCCACCACTCAACACCCAATATCTCTACAATTAGGCAATGAGTTGTGAGTTTGATCTGCAATGTAGGAAATGACTACATTTATGCTATATACATTTCCTCACTGTGTTAGACAAAACGCGGTTAAGTTCCGCCATTTAACACTCAATATCTCGAGAATTCGACGTTTCGTGTTGATTGGAGTATCTTAATTAGTTTCTCTCTGTCTATGTGCGGGATACAGTGTGAAACTACAAAATCTATTAATTATGATTATGAGAGTGAGGAAAGGAAAATATTTTAAATATAATCATTGCCATGAATATGTAGGACACCAACTAAACCAGCCTCTATTTTTGTAGATTTGAACTCCATCCATAGAAATTTATATTCAAACTATATACTATATATTTATATCCTTACTTTGGTAAGGTAAAGCGTAGCAAAATATCCTCTAAAATATCTCCGCCAATCAACACGAAAAACATTTTAAACACCTGATTTACAATATTTACATCCATTTTTCCAGCAAAACGGTGTAATACTAGATAGCGGCGTGGGCGGCGGCGTGGTGGGCAGCGGCGACGCAGGTGTTCGACCCGTGTACCAGGTTCAAATACCGAGGGGGCATATACCTGGTGTGTTAAGTAGAAATTATTTTGTAGCATTTATTAATGAAATAGAACTCTAAACAGTGTTTTTTTTTAATTATAGAGGTTTTCATACGATGTGCAACCAAAACTAATATATATTTTGTTAATAATTACAGGTCCATACGTAATGGCAGGAACATACTACCCACCTGGAGCGTACCCTCCACCGCAGAATGACTTTGAAGAGTACATGTGGATGGAGGATCAAGAAGGATTTGATAAACAGGTTAGTAGAGAACTTTAAATATTAACAGGATTTGAACCTGCATTTTTTTTAAAATCTGTCCTTGAAAATGATTAATACCCCTTAGTACGAAATTTAAAAGACATTTTCCATAAAATTTGCAGGTAATGCAACAGTTAGAAGAAGAAGCCCTAATGGAACAATGTATAGAGGCCATGCTCGAGGATGAACAGAGGGAACAACGGCACAGGCCCAACACAAATGGACATACACATTATGCTAGGTTTGTATTTATATTTTAATATATATTGTTAGAAATCGGCCCGGTCGAGGTTTTTTATCTATATGTTTCTAAATTATTCGGAAAGAGATTCTACATAATTGTAATAAGTAATATGTATCACTCAATAACAATATTTGACACCCATATCTGCCCCCTTCTACAAAAGTTTGCCATCAATATATATATTTTACAAGGTTTAATTGACTTACCATGTTGTTGTGTGTTAGTGTGAAAAATTTGCTATGTCAGTTTGACCCACTTCCCAGTGTCCATTTGAGATGAAATTTGGATTATGACTTCAGTTCTGATGACAATTAAATTATAAAAAATCTATATTGTTTATTATAAACTTTTACAAAAACCATCTAATAAGAATATCAAAAGAAAGGGCTTGATTTGTAACACCATTAAAAATAGCTTGTTTTTTTTTTTAAAAATAATAATATTTTATGTCCATAGTGTGTGTGTAATGTGGTATGCATGTGGTGTTAAAATAGATTCTCTCTGTCTTCTTTCCTATATAAATTTTTTAAAAGCTTTGAACCTGTATTCGCTCTGTTTGCCACTTTCCGCCGAATTCTGAAGGCATTGTGTGTTGAATGGCAGAGCTCAACTCTGTGTCTTGTGTCTTTATCAGAGAAAAAAAAAATAAGAATTTTAAATATTTTATTTCCCTGAGTGGGAATGGAATTCACTACCTGTCGCAGTCATCTGCTCGTCTCTGCGCCACGACTGGTCTTTTATCTCACTCCAAATATGTAAGTATAAAACTTCCAATTTGCTATAATTTTCAGTTCGAGCAATGGTCAATCGTCGATCTCTTTAGAAGAGGCAGTGTCCAGGTCCACACTAAATCCCTTAGCTGCTGAGTTTGTGCCCAACAAAGTGAGATCTCAGCCTGGTATGGTTGTTTTATTTCTTTTATAATTTTTTTTTTTTTTATGGTGTATCCCGCATATGGGGGGGTGTTTTTGAGTGTTCATTGGTGGAATTTAATGCAGCACTGTCGTTTTATTTAGTGGACAAATTAAAATAATTTGTTTCTCTCGAGTGGGAATCGAACCCACAGCCGTCGTTCGTTATTCATAGTGACACGCTGTGTAGTAGGTACTAATAATCGAAAAAAAATATTTAAAAAAGGGCTTAATTGGCGACGATAAATAAGAGTACCCACTCTTATTTATCGTCGCCAATTAAGCCCTTTTTTTTTAAATATTTTTTCTCGCTACGTTCAATTATTTTATGTATCGTTTCGTATTATGTTTATTTTATTAATATTTTTGGATGTAATTAATTGTTTCATTTGTGTTTAACTTCCTGGCTCTAGTGACAAGCCAAAGCGCGGTGTTGACTTCCGCCACTCAACAAGTAATATTTCAAAAATTGGGCGGTGCCCGTTAAACGGAGTGTCGTAACACTAGATTCCATCTGTCTACCCCGCTATATGCTGAGGTACAGTGTTAAGCTATAAAATAAAGATTCTCCTTTCCTTTACCAAAAGGAAGGATAAGGTTTTTATTTTTGACATTTTTGAAGTGTTAATCCACATTTAGGAAAGACTGGCACGCTCGAAACGCCATATATCGAGAAATCAATCAATCAATCATTTAGGAAAGATAAATACTTATTGAGAAAACATATATATATCACCTAGCCATCGGGTGAACTTATGGCTTAGTGGTCAGAGCTCTTCAAAGGTTTCCAAGAGGCACTGATTCAATTCACGCTACGTTAAAATTTTTATACGTTTTGTCAATAAATAAGGCTTTTTAAATATATTTTTTTTTTTTTTCAGAAGAACCTCAAGAAAGTGGAGAAAACATAGCGAAACCAGATAGTTCCAAAGAAATCGCGGAACAAACAGAACAAGTTGACAGCAAAGAACAAGTTGACAGTAAACAAGAAGGCATGTAGAATTGTTTTATTATTATATGAATATAATTACATTAAAAGTTATATGTTCTGTGGTGAAACATAACGCCGTTTTTTGTGTTTGTTGTGTCAGAGTGGGAAAATAAAAATACTTCATTTTCCGAGTAGGAAATGGAATCCAAATGGAATTTCCTACAGAAAAGAATTTTAGAAAATTCCATTTGAATCCAAAATGGCGATTACAATATAATAGATAAAATATTGGTAATTTTTTTTTATAGAACCTCAATCCACCGACCCGCCAGAAGTGAGCGCAGCGGAAATACAACCATTAGATGACACAGAAAAAGATAAAAAAAAAGAAACAAAAAAACAAGAAATAAAAAAAATAAATGTGAAAACAGATGTAAAAAAAACGAAACAATTAACAAAAGATAACAATAAAGTGCAGAAGAAGAAAGAAGTTAAAGAAGATAGCGTGGAAATTGTGAAGGTAGTGTTTTTTTACGTGTTTTATGGTTTCATGCATTATCACTCACTTAGCCAGTTAGAAGTTACGTGTTGTTAAATCCGATTTTCTAGACATTGCGTATTGAGTGGTGGAGCTTCAATGCCGCAGTTTGTCTTGTTAATGGCTGGATGGTCCGTGAGCCAGTTACAGGTTCCCCTGACAAATATCCTCTCAAGCTATAACTCGTGAAATGCTTTAAAGAGCAGTATTATAAGGTTTGGTGAATGTTTTGGTGAATTTGGTGATGCCTCAATCACGTAAATATATATATATATATAT
>FAPJ01005758.1:2285-20654 GCA_001485985.1 Heliconius ethilla aerotome | reverse complement strand
TTTATTAAATATTCTTATAGTTGAATATATTTATTAAATATTCTTATAGTTTGTCCAGGTCCACTAGTAAGTAAATAAAAGTCAGACAAGACAAAATTATAGTATCTGTCTATGATTTTGTCTGAAAATTCAGCCAGGATAGTAGCGACAGTAGATAGCCCTGAAGAGCGACAGAGAGATCGGAACTGTCAAAAAAACTAGATTATTTTCCATCTAAAATGAAATGTTCATTATTTTAAAACATATACATAACTTTCACAAATATCAAAGAACGGAGTATCTACACACTGTTTTCTATACGCCTACCATGCTACATGAGAATATAGAATTTAAAGCTTAAAAAAAACATTTTTAATCCTAATATGTATACCATAACTTCAACATACCATTCAAGGCACAAGTTCAAATACAGCTACAAAAAAATCAAATACAAATCGTTATAACCCAATTTTTTCAATCACCAATACGGTCCGTCCGTCCGTCCGTCCGGCACACACTTCAAATTGAACAATAAATATTACGTAACTCGTCCAGTGCGCGTAATTGCGGGTCTGTGACCGTCGTCGTTACTCGCAGGGTCAGTAACCGATCGATTAGGATGTTTCATACAATGCTGCAAATCATATATATTATATGTATAAGAGTTTTATCATACTGTTCTCACGTGGTACTAGAAGTCGTAGTTGGAAGATTAGAAAGTGTTGCTAGGCTTATGTTTTGGAAGAGGTCATTGGTGATGTAATTAAGCCTATTTAATTGCTAGTATGAGAGCGTGTAATCATTATAATATGAAAAGTTTTAATCGCGCAAATCTGTAATGAAACTAAGGATGGAAACACTTTTTTATTAGAATATATTTGCACTGTATACTTCTTATTCTGTTATGGTGGGTGACGTATCCCATTTATTGAGTTGTCTCTTCAACAAATTAGATATTATCTATTTGTCTAAAAGGTCTAAAAGGCCGTAGTGGCGCAGAGGCACAAACATGCGACTGTATACGTGAGGGTTGTAGGTTCGATTCCCACTCAAGGGCATTAAATATTTCATATTTTCATTTCCTTGTGCTGGTAAGGCGCGGCGTTGAGTGCCACCACCGCAGCCTCATTCTAGACTTTATATCATATTATTTATTCATAATTACAAAATTATATCATATTTAAAAATAAATCAAAAACATCACAAATCATTATTTATTACAAAAATACTTCATAAAATACAAAAAATAAAATCGAAAAATTCCCAACATTCGCTAACATTCAATGAAATTTCAAGAACAGCATCATATATCACGAGTTTCGGTCTGCGTCATGAAAAAAGTTCATCTACTCCAGAGGTTGAGAAGCAGTCAACTTTTCCTTTGGCGTGCGTTCACCTGGCGGGGGTGAGTTAGTTCATTTGCTATATAAACTATAATATTATATATATGTTTTGAAAAAAACGTATAATAAGGTATGTTTGGCGTTTTTGGCACTTTTTGTAGTTAAGTGGGAAAAAAAACTCAGAATTGTGAATGATATGACAGGTTCTTTTAGGTTAAAATAATTAACGTGATGTAATGTAGGGTTAATATAACGAAAAGCGGAGAATAGAATGCCCTGACAATAAACAGAGTAAGATATTTCATAATTTACATCGTGCAGTGTCTGAGGTCAAATGTAAGATTAATTCGAAGTACAATAATAAATAAACTGTCATCCTCCTCGCAACAGCTGGGAAAAACAACGATATCGTCGTATCGAGACCGAAATAATTATTTATTATATTTAAATATTCTAGTACAATCCGTATGTATTATATTAATAATGTCTGTATGTTACGTTAAACTCTCATTTTCAACGTTAAACGAGTAAACCAATTTTAATGGGATTTTTAAGAGGCTTAAAAACAAATACATTCAAATTCATTTCCTACTAATATTACGTACATTAATTACTAATAATGCAATTGTGTAAAATTTAATATTATTTTTTTATGAATTATGGAATAAAATAAATATTTCTCAAGTATTTACAAAACAGCATAGCAACGTCTGTTAGACGTTTCGTAGGGGGTCTACGGGGGCGTTCACCCTCAAATCGTAGCGCGTAGCCGATAAACGTAGCGGCCAGTGACCCCGTAGACTCATTTTAATAATATTATTTATATAAATTAGTCAAATGATATACCTACATTATTTCATATACTGAAGGCTATTTACATAAGTATAATTTTCTAGTAGTAATAACAAGTTATCGACATCATCTTGGATCTGTTAGTATGTGTTTAAACATTGTCGATAGTTCTGGCTTTGAACCCCGCCTAAAAAAAATTTAATATAAGGTATACGTATTAGTGTTTCTTTTGTACAAGTTTTAAAATGCAAACTTCTTTAATGGCTATCAACTAACTAACTAACTCACAATAAATTCTGCTATTTTTCAAAGGAGGTTGACAATTGGCTGACGAAACGCTTTCATAGTAGGATAGGCAGAGGAAACGTAGTGCTAAGATTCTCCGGTATCCAATTTTTGAGACAATACACATTGAATATGTCACGTTTTCTCTAACAATGCGTGGATATGGAATCGTTTTCCCGAATTGAGATATCGACCATAGAAAATCGGTTATTTTCTTTTCAGACTGTGCACGAGGAGACCACGAGGAGCTCTACTGCTTATTAATTATTATTATACTTTATTTTGTTTAAAAAATGCTGTAACTAGGTTTTATGATAAATAAAATTATAATATACATATAACAATATTACATACACACACTATACATACAAACGTATACGGTAATCAAGTGTCATTGACATTAATTTAACCCAAAAAGATAATTCAAATCTGAACAGCTATTTATGTCAAAATATTATGATTAACAGTAATATATCGCATATTAATAACAAACATTTGTATCTAAAACAAGCGCTAAGTGATATCTGTTAATACTTTATGTAGATATTGTTATATTTTTTTAAATATAAATTGTAATATATAAATTGAACATGACGAAGTTGGGATATCTAGCGTAGGTCCGAATTTGAATTAGTATGTTTAACATGGTATGTTTAACGGGGATACACGAGGACACAAAGAAAATGAACATATTAAGCAATTCATTCCTCCGAATCGTAGTCGAACCCAAAACCATCGCGTTTACAGTCACAAGCACATTTATGCTATAATATTTTTAAATATTTATAACAAAGCTAATTCTTACATCACCAAATTCTCTGTTGAAAAAATAACATAAGTTACCAAACACGGTATTATTCGTATTTTTTTATCTGTGTACATTTTTTTATAATCACAAACTTAACACAATTTCAAAGTACCTTATCGGTCGTTCACTTGTGATAACCTACTTTCGTAAAACCGTTTTATTTGGTTTTTTATGTAATTTCGCGATATAAAAGTTTTTTTTTTGGTGTTATCTCGTCATATTTAGGTCTACGTCGTAATATTCAGTGTGAAGTTCTGTAATATATTATTATCTTTTCAGTATGTATGTTTTATATCATTATATGTATTTATATGAAAATTATTATTTATTAGTAGTTTAGAATAGTAGGATTAACTGAGAAAATCTAGAGTTAATAAAATCCGTTCCCCAACTATCGAGACATACTATGTCTATGTTGAGTGGCGGAATTTACGTTAAGACACCAGACATGTCTCTCCATCCTTATTTGTTTACATAAAGGTAAAAGCATTGTGTTTTTAGTACCAGATCCTAGCAACTGGGAATGGAATAAAGGAGAATGAGAAGGATATGATCCTGACTCAGATCAATGATTATATTTTAATATTTCCATTTACGTAGACAAAGCCAAGCTGAGAATTTCTCAAAAATCGAGCGGAAAATAGGGAAAGGAGTGTCTCTACACACTACACTAGTTTACCTTTGCCTATCCTGCTATAAAAGCGTGAAGCCGCTTCCGTAATATAACTATAGATATATCTCGATATAAGAGTTAGATAATTTCAATTTAAAAAAGTAAAAACAATCGATATCCAACCCAAAGTGAAATCAAAAGTAATATAAGTGAATATATTTAATTCATTAAAATGTTTAAGTGCATTTGGCGCGGCCAGACAACAAAGGCGGCTAAATCACCCGACGAGACGACGTTATTAGCGTACAAATGCATTTTGTTGTTAAATGTTATCCAAATTTTATATAGAAATTAACATTTTGAAATTTTTGATTAATGGTGTGTTTTAATATTTTTTAAATTCACGCACTATAAGGCTTTTGTAACATTGAGAAGGATTCAGACAATTTCTATAATAAAAAAATATGATTATATCAATTGGCTCTATGGCTTCGAATTCTTGTTCAAAATTTTGATATTAATAAAAATTATATAGACGCGACGTCAAGGCCGTCGTCATATAGCAGCAAGAGGACTGACTGTAATCAATGGAATAAATTATATTTATTATCCTCACTTTGATAAGAAAAGAAAGTCCGGCGTCGTGTTACGTCACTCTTAACACTAAGTTTCTTCTAACTACCTAACTATATACAGAATACAGAGTGAAGCTACAAAAATAGAATATAAAAAGTGAAAAACAAAGTAATATACATATTCTTTATATGTCAACATATAAAATATTCCTAAATATTCAACAACTAAATACTAAAACAGTGTATCGTGAGCCTAATCTAAAATAACGGTTTTCGTTACGGTGCGTTACCGACGTAATGAGGTAATATATATATACATACATAAGTAGATACCTGCGTACGTCACACGCCATCACATGAAGTGGTTAGTGTTTCGCAATCTTTTATATGAATAACTGTTTGATGAATCCTTTCATGATATTAAAATGGACGTTTTGAACAACTTATTCAAAAAAAATATCATGATAATTATAATTTGGGCGAAACTTATCTAAACTTTTTTAAATCTTTTATAAACAGTGTCTTGAATTTTGGCGGAGTCTGTTAACACAATGGTCTCTCTAGCTACTCTATTATATACGGATTGAAACATGAAAATGAAAAAAATTTATTAAGCCTAGAATTAAGATTCTCCGTTACCCATTTTCGAGGCATTGCAAGTTGAGTGGTGGAACTCAAAGCTAGGCTTTGCGATGCTATCAGAACGAAAAAATGAAAATATTAATAAATGATAATTCATTCTCTCGAGTGGACATCGAACTTACAAACGTCACCTTACAGTCACACTTTTGTTCCCCTGAGCCACAACGGCGTCAATTTAAAAAAATCATTCCTCTTTATACTGAAAATGTTAATACATTATTAGTTAAATATACAAATATTTTTTTTATTTAAATATAAATAAAAAATACATTGTTAGTTAAATATAGAACAATCTTAACGCTAGGCTAAGCTCGGCTAAGAATGGCCAATTCGTTTGATTATGTAAAAGAAAATAAATTTCCAATTCCAGTACGACCGGTCATTTCGCCGTTCATTATCCTCTATGAATAAGTATTCTGGAATTTTCTTTATTTTTTATTGATATACACACGGCTTTAGTGAAGGCTTACCATCTTGTCGTAGAAGCCATTGTGGGGTTTTAGTTGTGTGACAGATGGTGCTGGTTTGATTTTCGTTGACGAAAGTAGATTTGTGGACACTTTTTTGAGTTTTTAAACTAATTTTTTTTTTGTAAGAAATCAGATAATATGGGAATACGTACTTTCAATCATTTTTACATAGTTTTCAGATTTTATAGTTGCTTTTAAAATAAATACTTCAATTCCAAACACGTTGGAGTTCACATTTGAATGAATTGTCTTAACTAAGTTCTCACTAAGCTTTACAGAGTGTCAAATCACTATTTTTTAATGGTTACTCCAAAATATTTTTCCTATCCGTATGTTGAGTGTCCGTTCTCTTGATATGTCACGTTTCAAGCCATGCGGTCTCACCGACCTCATGTTAACGTGTTGAATGCATTTTAACATAATTTTCTACGTCGCCTCTTATATAAACCTATTAGACTTTCGTATTTTGTAATTGTACTTGTCTCTTGTATTTTTTTTTTGATTGATTTTAAATTTAAATTCTCATTTTTTCCGTTTCCGTAGAAGAAGTTTTGGGAAATTCTTTTTACCCTACACGCCAAATGTAGACGCTCTTTTTTTCTTTTTTCTTTTAGACTCTTCTGTTCTATACTCTCCGCCGAATTTTCAAAGCGAAGAAATAAACAAATTAAATATTTCATTTTCTTAAGCTTTTTCATTAAACCTAAAACCTGTATCTTTTAAAATCACACGCTTGTTTGTGCCCCTGATATTTCATTTATTGAGGAAGTCTGAGTCCTAATGTCTAATGTGCGTACATTATATATCACGATGACAATTTCGCTACAATATATACAACTTTTAGTTAATTCCCTTTTGACCATATGGACAAAACTGCGAGTTGAGTCTAGTTTAATTGATGAATGAAGATGAGACAGAAATAAAAAATCTATTTTTTTTTTAAATAGTAACATTCTTCCAGGACTAAAACATTCCATTCTATCATATCTCCATAACTAGTGCACTTATATTTTTTCACAGCTACAACAGTTAAGTTAAATTAAGAAGACGAGGCTTTCTCATAAAATACCTGTGTAAATACAGTATTTTCTTTATAAAAACTACTATAACATTCGCCACCTGGCAGACCAGTATCTACAGTTACACTATAATTCTACTAACATGGAATACGTATCCACCTGGTTCACGACCAGTTTTGAAGACCTCCGAATATAAATGTTTATAATAGGTTGATAGATCTGCGTAAAATGGTTTTGTGAGAGAATGCGTGGTTTTAGGCTTTTATTTTGTATTTATGGCAAATAACTTGTTACTATGTCAAACTACAATATTAAAACAATGTTTTGTATTGTACTTATGAAGATACGTTTTTGAAAAGTTTATTCATTGAATGCTAGGAATATTATGCAGTTATATAAAATGTATGATATTGAGCCTGTGTAACGTGGAAGTTGTCAGTTCAGTCAGTTGTCAGTGAATGAATTATTTAAATTTCTAGCAAGAAGATAAAGTATGACTTTGAGTTTCGCCGCTCAATACACAAAAATTGGTCGGAAAATGCTAAACGGAATGTCTTAACACTACGTAATACCGTACCGTAAAAGTTCTTCTTCTTCAATGTTCTAATAAATAATTCAGAAAATCTTAAAATATTATAAAATTTAAACTTAATTTCAATAGTTACAAAATATGTTAACAGAAGCCCATAAAAATGATTTCACGCCATACGCCATAAGTGGTGCGAGGGCAGTTTTATTTTTATCGTCGTCTCGCATCGCACCTGGCGGTACTGTTACTTTTGCAATCTCAAAAGTATCGAGCATGTCATGTCATATCATTCTTTTTTATTTTTTCAATTTTTTTCTCACGCCTGATTTAGTGTGTCATGACATGTTAGCTAATAGGCATTTCATATGCATATGCATGTACGTGGGAACAATTTTCAGACTTTTTTTTCGTGCAGGACAGCAGTAATATAAGGAACATCACATATGTATGGATTTCAATACATGAAGAGACTCTTTTACTTTTTCTCTGAAAGATATATTAAATTATATCAATTTTTTTCTACTAATTATTAATTTTATTTGTTCCCCTAGCACCTGGTTCCTGTTCATTTGTATATTTTTTTAATAACTGTTATGTCATTGAGGCAAGTCAGTTTAGGTCAGTCGTAGGACAAAGGCAGAAATGTGTGATTGTAAACGCGACTGGATGAGGATTCGATACCCAATCGAGCACTTTTTTCAAATAGAGAATATTCTGACTTTCAACTCCCTCCCAAAATCGAGCAGATGCGTGAAGAATCAATATACGTGTTTAAATTATTAATACCATACAGTTAAAACAAATACAACCTAAATTGCGGCGCTTGAATTATTTATAGCCTAATGTATTATTTAAACCGATGTGCGACAGATGAGAAATATTTCGGTGCAATCGTTTATCAAACATGCAATTTATAAGACCCTAATAAATAACTCTTATTATAAAAAATATATATTTTGATATAGAAGTGCCCGAGAGAGCAGATTACGATTAAAATACGAAAGTTTAAGATATGCATAGTAAAATCTTATAGTAACAAGGGTGTGACTGTAACGCGACGGTTATGGGTTCGATCCCCACTCGAGGAAGTCAAATATTTATTTACGTTTATATTTTCATTTCTTCGCTCTGGTTTCGAGGCAAAGAGCGGCGTTCATTTCCGTCACTCAACACGCAATGCTTCCAGAATTCGGTGGAACGTGGGGTACGGAGTGTTTTAACACTAGGTTCCTCTGCCTATCCTGCTGTGTGCGGGATACAGCATGAAACTGATTTGATTATCAATATCAAAAAAATCCATTTGACTACCCGAGCAAAGCCACAAAATCTAGTTATATATATATATGTGTTTTCTATACAACATGTTGAACGAAACGATAGTCAGATGCATTTTCGATATAAATACACCGCCCTTCGCCGGTGCGGCGACCCCGGCGACCAAGGTCGGTGCATCGCGCGCTGTGCATTTTATATTTCATAATAGTTTTATTTTAAAACTGTTTGTATGTATGTTTTAATGGACGTAACTATGTAACTTGTTCATATATCAGACTCATGCTTTTCCCGTTTTTGCAATTCTGTTGAATGGTGAAACCCAATGTCGCGCTTTATCTTATTAAAGCGGGGAAGCGAAAATAAATTTATTACTATCAATTCGATAAGTGAGAATTGAACCCGCTTCCAAAACGTCTTGTAAGGTACACGCCCACTAATTCATACTTACCGTATCTCTCTGCCTATTTTAGACATATTGCTTCCTGTCTAACAACTCATTATTTTTGTATCTAAATACAGTGGTGCTTTTTGTATTATATGCAAATGGGATTGAACTCATTGCAGTTTTAAGTTTTATTTTTCAACAGTAAGAAATATAATTATGAGAATGACGTTTCGTTAAAAGAACTTGCTTAAGAATGTCGTAAAATTATAACCTTATCATTTTATACAATTTAAATAGTTTTTTTTTATATCAGTTTAATGTCGATTTCAAAAAAACTATTAAATTTCTTATTTGTATTCCCATTTCACCAAATTTTATCAAAGGCTCAAAATATTTATACAAAGTTTCAATAAGCCCCACAAATATTCTTGAAAGCTTTACCCAATAATTAAGGATACGCTCGTCGTTTGTAGGTTCAATTCCTATTCGGGTTCCCTTCCAGGGTTAATTTTCATTTCTCAGCTCTGATAACGAGGCTAAGAGTAATGAGTTTCGTCGTTTCGTTCCATTTAAAACGCCAAATCTATACATTTGGGTGGAACGTAAGAATTACTATTCCTTATTGCTCTTAGATTCCCCTGCCTGCCTGCCTGTCTTATAGCATGAGCAGGATAAAGCGTGAAGCTAAAAAGGAACAGAATAAAAATCCTGCATAACTTATATATAAAATGGGTTTCTAGGAACAACTTCCTCTCTCAACTAAGTTGCATTTTCCTCCTTCCCAACAAGATGCATATTAATAAATTATTTACAAGATGCATATTAAAAATTGTATTTTTTTACATACTTGAAACTTCCTCTTCCCTTTCGATTGAGAATAATGTTCATAATTTTTACATTTACAGTGTTAGTATTAATAAATCTTAAGCGTTAGTAATTAGTATTATTAAATTTCTTAGTAATAAAAATGAAAAAATACAATAAATCCTCGGCTAAGCAAAAATGAGACCTAACCATGACTCACGTTCACATAGCAAATAGTTTTACCCGAACGAAATCGGAATTAAAAAACGAAAACGAAAGTAGCTTATATAATTTCATCTCTGTCCATCATAGGGGTTTCATGGTGTTAAAGAGAGATAGCGATGTGGGGAACATTTCTGCAAAGTGACGCAATGCTTACGCAAGGGGTCGTTGCCCCCAAGGTGACCCAGACCTGGGCCTGAGGTCCTAAAGGACGAAAGGATAGGTTTTTTATATAGTCTAAAGGTATGTCTTATATATTGGGGAAGTTAGTTTTTTTTTTTTGATATCTTTCTGTATTTTCATAAATCATTATAGACTTCACAATTAGATGTAGAATAATCTAGTGATAACGTAACGCAATCTTAGTTTTTAGGGAAACCCACTTAGGGAACCTCACCACGTTGCCCTCTATCCGAACCAATTTCGAGGCATACTACGTTGAATCGCGAAGCCCAACACCACCCTTTGGCTTGTTACCATAATGAGGAAATACAAATAATTAATTTCTCCGAATGGGAGTCTAACTTATAGCCAACGTGATGGCAGTCTGAAGCAGGGCCGCCACAAGAAAGACAGACACACAAACGAACGGCAATGATTTAGCATGAATGTCCCTTTTTACCCGAAAAAAATGAACCATGAAATGAACACTCCAACAAAACTACTACTCCAATATATAAGTAGCTCCAGCTTATCAACTTTATTTTAATATCTAATGCGTGTAATTCTAATTCAATAACAATATTTCAAATAAATATGACCGGTTTATAGCATTTTATATAAATAAAATATATTTGAAAGCACTTCAATTAGCTTTTATAAAGACAAATGTATTTTTTGACCAACAAAATGAACGTAACGTGTGACTCAGACCACTTCGCCCGTAGTGCGGGAAAGCAATGAACTTGAATTCGTGAAATATTTTATCTGTCTATTGTCTATATAGAAATTTATATAAATTTATTATATTTGTGAACTCAAGATAAAATTTTGCGGAGCTTAACGCCACACTTTGTTATTTAGCTTAAGTTTTACAGAATTACATTATTTAGGTAATTGAGGCCAGCCATGGCGCAGGGCACAAACGTGTGACTGTACATACGTCGAGTTATGGGCGAAATTTTCACTAAAGGAAATGAAATATTTGATATTTTCATTTTTTCGCTCAGTTTTCAAGGCAGAACGCGGCGTTGACTTCCACTACTCGCGAACGGAGTGTCTAAAGACTACGATCCCTCAGCCTACCCTGCTACATGCATCCCGCAAAGCGTGTATCCTTTGGTTATTTGTAGTTTATTTTTTATTTTTGTAAGGGCAATATTATAATTCAATGCCAAGTAAAACCGCGCACTCAGAGTATAGTAAATAAACAACTTCACGAAATGTAAATGAACGAGAAAATGACAAATTATAAATAAAACAGCTCGAAAACAATATTTGGTCCTTGAATTGTTTGTTTATGCGTCAAACCGAGAATATTTCAAAACTTTTTAAATAATAAAGTAAAAATGTGACTTTTTAATTTATAATGAAATTTTCATATGTCATCACATTGTCTGACATGTCTTAATAATAACCGTCGCTAAGCAACCAGAAAAACCCTACACCCTACCCTATTTACACTATTCTATCCTACTAATATAATAAATGTGAAATTTTGTGAGGATGGATGTTTGTTCCACTTTCACACATATAATACTGAACGTATTTAGATAAAGTTATCCTATAATATAGTTTATACATCAAAACAAATAGGCTAAAATTTATGTAAACGTTTTGTATAATTTGGCTACAATATTTATCGCTTAAACGGACGAGGCCAGGTTTAGGTTGCTAGTATTAGCATATTTAGAACAATGTACTATCAAAAAAATACACGTGTAAAACAAATTTCCTCGAAAAATATGTATGACATAACACTTATATAACACACACTTGTGACAATAATGTAAATATTTCTTATTATTTTAAATTTGTATTGTTTTCGACGATATCTGTTAACGGAAAATAACCTTTGCTATGTATATAAAATTATATAATAGTTATATAGTATAGGTGGAATGTGCTTGATGGTATATTTGGGTTAGGGGTTCAAATCTTTACCCTTACTCTCTTCGTAGCTTCATGCGGAAAGAATACACCGTATAAATAAAGGAAAATAATTTTTCAACAGAATTCATATTAAATAAACAAAATGAATTATTCAATTTCTCCGCTATGGTAACAAGACAAAGCGCGCCGTTAAGTTCCACCTCTCATCACAATATTTCGAATTTGTTTCCAAAATTACGCGGATAGCGGGGTACGTAGTTTCTTAATGCTGGTTCCCTTACAATATGCGGGATACTGAGTGAAAGTAAACGCAATCAATTTTAAATTTACCAAGGACATAATTATTATAAAAGTGCATGGATATACTATACCAGTTTCCAAAAAAAAAGCTTTTAAAGAGACCGATTTCAAAAGTCTAATGTTCTAAGCTCCCCTCAGACAGACGGACAGACAGTATTGTGATCGCACAATGGCGGGTCACCTTGTCTGCGCTTGCGCATTGCTTGTTTTTTTATTTAACGTTGAAAATATTAGACCAAAGTTGATTGCGAGGAAGTATTAATTATATGTGATTTATGAGTTTATTTATGTATTAGTTTTATGATCGTTAATTTAGTTTTCATTTTTTGCATTCTATTATTTTTAATTAATTTATATTATATTTTAAATACTCTAAATATAATAGATAATAATAACTTTCAGTGTACTCAGTTTAACTTCAACTTTCAGTAGTGACATAAATCCTAGTGATAAAATTCTCTGCTCCTCCCTGTTTTCCTTCGCCGAATGGGAATTGCACATATAATCGTACCGTTTAGAGTCAGAAGCTGTAGCGCTAGGCCACAAGGGCTATATTTCTTCGGACTTTCTTCATTCATTTTACTCTAGGGAACAGAAATAACCCGGGGTATACCCATTACTTCCACTTATCGTTTCGTACATCTTTTTAAATATATCTACACGCAAAACCATATAAGGAAAAGGATGATATTTTTAGACATAAGCGTGAGCATGAAATCTATAACCACTACGTACAATATATATTTACTAGTATTTTTTATATTAAAATGTAAATTTATATTATAAGTAAATCAACGAATAAAAAAAATCTACTAAACTAACATTAAACTTCAATTAAAATATGAAACACACAAAACTAAATTGCTTATTCTAGACCTAAAAAGGGGGTCCATTTAAGCAATAAATTAATTCTCCCCTAAACACTAACGGTGTAATATGGGGTCCGTGCCAAGGCCAACAGTTCGTCGACCGGCAAGGTGACCCTAAAGTCACTGTGACCTACCCTAACGTCTCAGGTTTGATTCCGAGTAATGCATAATAGTCTGGTCTGGAAGCTCTAATCCGGTTGCGGACAAAAAACTGAAGATGAAGTAAGGTTACGGCTGCAAGGACGTCTGGCGACATAGGTAGCTTTATAGACGAATCAACTGTGTTTTTATTATAGTAATAATGCTAATTTTAAGTATTTCCGTTATTTTATATTAACTTCTTTGTGGATATTTTAATAAACACTCTGTGTTGTCTTTTTACTCTGCTTACATATATTTTTCCGTAAATTATGTTTTCTTTCCTGGACAAAAAAAAAACTAAAATATTTTTCATGTAAATAATTATAACATAACATGTTTTTATATGTATTACGTATTTTTTTACGTATACGCCTAAATTTATAGCAGGTTAGGCAGAGGGAACCTAGTGTTAAGACTTTGTTATCACACACCGTTTTTTGTAAATAGTAGTGGAACTGTATTCCGTGCTTAGTCTTGTTACTAAAGCGAAGAAATGAAAATAAACCATATACTCCGAATGAGAATCGAACCCACAATACCCAATAAATATCTTTTTAAGAATAACTCATAAAAAAGCACAACTTTTATGTATCAAAGCTAAAGCTCAAAAACAAACAAAAAGCTAAGCTTCCAGCTATTTAACCTCTATTTACTATAGAGTCAACTATATCAAATGATTCCCACGCGAATATATTACGCAATAACATAGCCATATGAGTCATATTACCTTGCATTGACTTGTCCTTCCTGGAATTATGTCTAGACATTTGTCCTGTTAGGTCATAGCAAGCTAAATCTCATTGTGTTAGGGCATGATTGAATATATACCTCGAATGGTTAAGTTACGGTGCCTAAGTCTGTTAATGGATGGGTAGGAGACGGTATATGATGAATAATTTGAGTACGATACTAAGTAATAATTATTTTGGTCATAATGTTATGTATTTTAAAAATTTTACATGGGTACTGGCTCCGCACTCAGAAACGTCAATTAAAGTTCAATTCAAATATAAGTACTTATACTTATGAAACAATTTAATGTCAGTTAAAAGGTAATTGATGTCATTGAATACAACTAGCAAGCATCAAATTAAAATTAAATGTTTGTTTGATTTATTTGTGTTGTATTTTTTATGACAGCCGCCAGAAAATCATGAGATTTGACTATAAGCGCTTTTGGATTCGATTTCCACTTGAGGGAAAGAATTATTTTCATTTTCTCGCTAAGGTAACAAGATGTATATGTCGTGAAAATTGGATGAAAAGTGCCTTGACAGTAGGGCCCCTCTGCCTACCCCACGATACCTACCCATAGCTACCCACAGCGGGAGATAGCGTGAAATTAAAAAAAATACAGCTACACTTAAAGATTGAAAGCAACATTATAGTAATATTTTATATATACTTTGTCTACTTTTCATTTTAAAAGTGATTCATAAGTTTATGCACTTCTATTTGTATACATAGCACGTATTGTACGTAGTAGTGAATAGCGTGATAACTATACTTATATAGAATGTTAGACGACGAGTTACATTTTTATCTGATTTTCGCTAGTTTCCGAGATAATTTGTGACGTCGAATTCATACGAGTATATTTGCAAAACCTACATATTATATTATTTTGATAAATACACATATATGTATAAATGAGATTCGAACTGATAACTATTGAGATTAATGATTTTTTCCACTGTACCATAATGGACAAAAATATAAATATTTAAAGATAAATCAATATATCGGAAACAAACTATTTTATATGAAAAAAAAAATAACAAAATGAAAATTAAGCAAATTAAAAGTATATTTCACGCATACAGTTAGTATGACGAACTTATCATTAATTTTATTAGTGATCAATTATACTTCTTCTTTACATATTACAATCCCCATCATTAACACGTTAAGGCTATCTGAGGACAGCGAGGTCTCGAAGCATCTCGTTAGCTCCTCCACCAGAACACACTAGAATGGGTACGATCTTCATTAATTAAGAAAACGACGAAGAAAACATAGATAAAATAAAATCAATTCCCTCAACACGCAAAGCAGAAAATAAGGAGAGTCTTACCTACCCTGCTGTGTGCGGGATACAGCGTGAAGCTGTTTTTTTTTATTATTAGATATTATTATATCAGTGTACTCCAAGCAGACAGAGTCAAAAACGGAACACTAGCAAGTAATAAAACAACTTTTATTCCAGAGTCCAGACCGTCGCGTCGTACAAAATTGCATAACCATTGACTCACCTCGCCATTATAAATGTCCCCTACCCTCGTTGACTCACTCCTGTTATCCTGTAAGCTCAGACGATACTATATATAACTAATACCAGCTTTCTTTGTCGATCTGATACCAAGTTGTTGGTAGAAGTAATAAATTTTATGGATTTAAGTAAAATGTAATATGTTTAAGTTGTAGTTCTTTGTGTTTTTGCTGGTGTTTTAGTAAAAACGATGATTGTGGATTTAAATTCCATTTCGAAGATTTAGTACTAAAATTTAAATATTTGAATTAAGGCCAGTCGTGGCGCGAGAGCACTAGTTGTGACTGTAAACGGAACTGTTTTGGGTTTGATTCCCACGCAGGGGGATGAATTCTTTTCATTTCCTCGCCTTATTACACACAAATAAAAAACATAGTCCGAAAATGGAGAATAAAATGTCTTGAAACGAATTAGGTACATAACAATTAAGGGAATGCTACAATAGCCTTCATTCTTCCAGTAGATACAAAAAGAATTTTACAATTCAAACCAGCATTTCCTGAGATTAGCCCCCTAATAAATAAATTATTTAGCTAATAACGTTAGTATAGATATTTGTATCTTAATATAGACATTGTTGAAACAGACACCAAAGGCGTGAACAATTATCAAACATTAATGATATAAAGTTAACGTAAACACTGAAGCGTGCTATTTTTTGTAGTCTCACGTCATATTCTTAGTCAGATCACCTTATTTTGCCTTTGAGGTTTAAAAAACTATTCTATATACAGGTTGACCTTTTATAAGGTAGAAAAATTATTTATTAATATCATGGGCTTGGCATGTTGGTTTTATGTAGGCTTAATATTAAAAAAGTAAAAGGAATATATAAGACAAACCCGGGCAAGCGCGAGTCGGACACACCCACCGAGGGTTTACCAATTTCAGCATTCCGCCGAATTCTGGAGGTATTGCGATTGAGTAGTGAGTGAGTAGTGGGGAACTCAATGTCACTTTTTGCCTCCTTACCAATGCCAGATGCTAGATGCCACACCATGGAAGTGAAAATACTAAATATTTCATCCCCGGGTGGAAATCGTACCCACAACCGCCTTGCTTACAGTCGTACGCTTGTGCCCCAGCGCCACCACGGCCTACAATTCTAATAGACGCACAAGAATAACTCCTCTACATACCAGCCTAATGAATAATAAATCGATAAACACTATCATATTACTAAGCACTTGGACATCAAAGACAGATATCGATTTAAATTTGTAATATGATTCATTGATACATTGATTACTCAATAATTTTAATAAATAGGTAATAATTACAGGTCACTGTAATAAACTAACACTTGTAAAGGAAAGCATTTATTTATTTTCTAACGTAAATAGTCCGCTGTATCCCGCTGTTAAGACGTTTCGTTCCCATTAAGGCATTTCCCACTTTAGCCTAGTTTTGGCCGTTTTTGCATATACATATTACAACCTTACCAATCTTCTATGAACTATGTCTGTTTGTCTTGCACGACGTTCCCGAGATAACTGCGACCGCATCTACAGTGGGTAATATTCTCGAAAAAACGGATTCGGGTAAACGCCTATTTTCTAAGATTAGGGCTTTCAATCAAAAAAAAACTTTTTTTAGCTTCATACTGTATCCCGCATGTAGCAGGGTAAGCAGACGGCACCTAATGTTAAGACACTCTGCTGATTATTTTCCACCGCATTCTAGAGGAATTGCGAGTTGAGTGGCGGAACCTAAAGCTTTGCCACGAAACTAGCGAAAAAATGAAATTAAATATATCATTTTCTCGAGTGGGAGAGTCGAACCCAGAACCTGTCACATGTTACAACTGGCCTCAATCTCCTCATTTTGTAATATTAGTATTGAAATGCTGCGCAAGAGGCAACATTCATCACCGACCCTACTCGGCGTGCCCTAATTTCCCCAATAACCTGTCGTGCTGCAACCGTATTTAGATATAGGTCGAGCAATACTTATTGTATACAATTGTATTACGAAATGCCGATTACCGAGGCTAATGTAAACGCGACCCAATTTTATGTTGATAACACTAATTTATGATTTTGTATGAAAATTAAATATCGTATTATGTAATGTTTGATGTTTGTTTGTATTTTTTATGGTATATAATTAAAATTAATGGTAAAAATGATATTAATAGTAGGACATATAAGAAGACCAAAAGCCTTAATTAAATAATATTATGTGTAGAATAATAGAATATAAATGTTTTAAATTATATTTCTATACAAAATATTTATAATTCATTCATATAGTAAATCGATTCAATTTAATACGACACATGTATTAGTTAAATAGTAATAAATTAAAGCGAAATGATAAATATTCATTATACATTTAATTAATTATGTTAATTTCAAAATTCGCTGTATCAAGCCCGCACCTCCCACTATACATATATCTATCTATAAGTATATGCGTGAGAGGCGCGGGTTCTCTATAGGTTCTATCTGTTATATATGAAATGGACTTTATCTTTTGCAATTTTTCATTAAACAAATGTAAAATAGACGGGTGTGGGTTTGATACCAACTTGAAAAAAATAATAATGTCTATATTTCTTCGCTAAAATATAGACGGCGATAAACGGTGCCCTAACACTAGGTTTCCTCTGCCTTTAAGTGGATATTCGGGATACAGCGTGAAACTAAAGTTACAAACTACACTGCAATCAAAGATTAATAAAATAAATTTAAAAAACTACAGTATCAAAGTACTAATTCAATACAAAAATAACATATACATAAATTGTAATTCGTTCCAACAAGCCGTCCCCTGGCCCAGTTCGTATCTAAAACGCTTGCGCCACAACTTGCATAACTGAACTATTTCAATATACTATTGTGTTCGCTTTAGGTAATTGTGTATATATTGCTGTTACATACAATCTGTTAATCGACTGACATTTTAATAAAATATTAATTGAAAAAAAACTTTAAAACTTTACAAAGCGCGTCGTTGAGTTTTGCCATTTAACACGCAATGCCTTAACACTAGGTT
>FAPJ01005747.1:227-10752 GCA_001485985.1 Heliconius ethilla aerotome | reverse complement strand
GTCCTTAACAAATGGCGTTTTATTTCCCAACTATAATTTTATTATTTATTTTATTTGACATAAAAACTTTTTCATTTTTGAGGATTTTTTTATTCTATTAGGCTTTTATAGTGTAGTTAAAATTTTGTGGTTTCATTTAAAGTGGTGCTGACAAAAATACTGTATATCACATAGTTGGAAAAAAAAATAAACCCAAGAAATGGGGTAAAATAAAACAAAAATACTACTTCTCAGTCAATTCCTTTAATAAATAATGTCATGTAAAAATAAAATCACAATATGCCCTACTCCTGTGATGACTGACAAAACTTACAAATAAAATATAATATATATTATATTAATAATATCAATACACAGGCACCGTTGGTATTTCGGTCACCATTTTAAGTGAAACTTTAAAATGTAAAATAAATATAAATAAAATATAGCGTTTATTATAATACAAAGGAATATAAAGAATTTATAACTTCCTATATATAGCAGAAGTAAATGTTGGATCTGTAGGATCTAGCAATATGTTAAAAATATATTTATAATTATTATTTTTATAAATAATAATAAATATAAATATAAAAGTAATATATTTATTTATTTTTTTTCAAAGTTCAAATACTAGAAAATACGTAGGAGCATGTTAACATAAATATATTAATTATAAAGAAAGTAACTTCAAACAGTGTAAAATCTTAAAACGGACAAAGATAAATAATGAATTTTGGAAGAGACTGAATAACTGAAAAGTACTAATACTTTAGTTTAATTTAAAAAATGATTGATTTAAAGAAATTAACCTAATATAAGATATAAAAAACCCAATTATTATAAAAAATAGACGATTATAACACATAAAAGTAAATAAACTTGAAAAGAATGGACTTATATAAATAACACTGTTTACTAAAAAAATTAATAGCATGAAAACAAAAAAAATCTTTTACGTGTTATAAATTCTTTACAAACAATAAGAAAAAAATAAATAAAAAAATGATCCCACTTTGCTAAAAAATATACATTTCCTAGACTTAACTATATGAAAAAATCAACAGCAATTTAAATATAAAGAAAAATTAATCCCAACCTAAAAATCCCTGTAAATAAATATTAAAATGCACACAAAAGTACTTTAATAAGATTTTAACGATATGTATTATTACTTATTTTCTTTTTATTATTTCAATATTTTTTACCCGACTGCGGTGAAACCCAAAAGGAGAGTTATGTTTTCAGCGAGTATGTATATATGTCCGTTCATTTGTTTCCTTGTAACTGTTAAACCAGTGAACCGATTTTGATAAATGATACGTCGTTGAATTTGTTTTGATGGCGGGAGTATTACTGGAATGTTAATTTAGTTTATGCAGTCGGGTTTTTTGTTTTGTCTATAATTCGCTTGTTATCTTTCTAAATATAACCATAAAATGGAATTATATCGTTATTTTTGCAAATATTTTATATTCATTTAGCATGTCCATAGTAAATGAAAAGAGTTTACCTACTTTTACATTTATTTTATATAATAGAAATATATATACATTTTCAAACAGACAGACATTTTCAACAGTCAATATTTAAGATATAAAAATAAATATATAATAATATATTTTGGAAAAATGCTTTTTTGAGCTTTTTTTTAATGTTCTTTTCAAACAATCCGTTACAAGACTTTAAGAACTAAAAATGTTTCATAAAATTTTTATATTTATATGTACTATATCTATACGAGACATTATTTACATATGTATATATCTTCATATGTACGTATTTTTTGAATATTTTACTGTAAAACCCTGAATTCTAGAATTTTTCAGTAAAATTTAATATTTATAGTCTTTGTCTATTAATAAAAATGTTATTATTGAAAAATTGTAAGCACAAACATTGTAGGTTTAATTCTCAGTTGAATGATTATATTTCAATCATTTAGTTATACTCCAGATTTTTAAAGTTTTATATCATTATACTAAAATAGGCAAAAAGTAAAATACGTAGTGTCGCAACACTAAATTTGTTTTCCTACACAGCATAGTAAAAAGTTTTAAAAGAAAACAATAGCCTACAAAAGCATTTATACCACCATGTTCTTATCATTTATACAGGCTGTTACAGTAACATAGTATAATATATAAATATTTAATATAATGTAAGTATGATATGACACTTATCATCTCTTATCATCTGCACTGTGTCTCACGAAACGGAACATTCCGTTGGAAATTGCGACGACCGGAGAGAACAAACGGAGAGGATAGTCGCTGCAAAATAAAACAAACTAATTTATTAAATTTATTTCAGTTTGTATATAAAATAAATTTGTAAATCTCTCTCTATTTCTCTTGAGCCCATAGGAACGTACTCCGCCTGTAAACGCGTCGGTTTTGGTTAGATTCTCACTCGAGTTTAATATACTTAATATTTTCATTTCCTTGCTCTGGTAACTAGACAAAGCGCGGCATTAAGGTCTGCCACTCTACACGCAATGCCAGCTAAAAGTGAGGGACTATTAGACACTTTCCGCAGAATACTAAAAAAAAGTGTGTTGAGCAGCGGCACTCAACGCCGCGCTCTGCCTCGTTACCAGAACGAGAAAATAATGATATTAAATATTGCATTCTACCCAGTAGGAATCGAACCCACAACCGCGTCCTAACTTGAAATCTATATTGATACGAAATAAGGAAAAAGTAACTGAATAATATTCTCACCTCCCCGCGACAGGTGTAGCCTCATTACCACTCAATATAAAAACTGGGAAGAATATGGAGAACACGCAACCACTGGAAAAAAAATTAAATATATTTATTGTTATCTATGTTATCTATCTATACATATAATAAAATTGTAACTGATTGCTGTCTGTTCATGGAAAATATTTAATATAGAACCCAAGCATCGAAGCCACAAGCGGAGGTGGCTAGTTGTAAAATATATGTATCAGTACAATTGTACATAAATTCGACTTGTGGAAGTAAATATTTAATTTCCTCCGGTGGGAATCAAGCCCACAACCATCGCTTTTACAGTCCAATGCTGTGCCAATTCAGCACGTCGGTCTCATTCATTTTAAAATGTTGTTAATAAGTACAATATAGACTTTAAATAAAAAAATCAAAAAAGTATAGTAGTTTTGATTTTAAAATTTTTCTTATTTTTGATTATTTTCTTCAGTAAATTATTTTTTTTTCTTCAGAAAATTATTAAAAAAAGACTGACTTCAGGGAGGCCACGACTCGTCGACCGTACTGTAGTAAACTTGCCTTTAACTTACCTAATAATATAAGACTGCGGTATTTGTGTCAGAACTGCCAAAGGCAACCCGAAGCCTAAGAAATACGGCCAATTAGTCTCAATAAACGTCAACCTCTTGTGTAACTCCCAGCCCATGTTAAACCATTTATATTCAAATGAATATAATGAATATAACAGACACATGTGTATTAGACATAGTAATTCACCTACGTATGTTATAGGCAGCATACTGACTAGCATACTCTGGAAAGGAAAAATAAACATTAACTAATTTTTTCTTGTTTCAAGCTGTATCTCGCTCATAGGAGACTTAACATAGGAAATCTAGTGTTAAGACACTTTGTTCCCCGCTTTACGACGAAGCGCGGCGTTGAGTTCCGAGACTCAACACGCAATACCTCCAGAATTCGGCGGAAAATGTGGAATGGCGTGCTTTCGCACTCTGCCTAGTCTGCTGTGTGTGGAATACAGCATGAAGCAAATAGAAAGTGAAAAATATTTGGTATCATTGATACCCCCAACAATTGAATTAACAGTTAAACATTAAGAGAAAGACACATAAAGTTACACTTACAAAATAAAAAAAATAATAAATAAAAGGTCATTCACCTGAACTAGAAACAATGCTTGCACCAAAAGACTAAATAAAGAGTCTGCAATAATTTTGCTAACACTTGACATGAATTGTGGGCGTCCCCTTCGATGTCTGTATGCTGAATCCGCTATATCCTATTAATTACGATACACATTAAACAATATAATATAACACAATAAGCATTTATTACATATTAATTTATTTATTTTACATTTATAAAAAACTGGAATATAGTGGGACTCAAACCTGCGCCTCTTAGAAACCATGCTTTAAAATTTAGTTCTAACAATGAAAATCAGTAAGAAATATAAAATATCACTATAAATGTATATAAAAAATAAATCTGTCACTTACTTGAAACCACAAACTATTAACAAGTTTGCTAAGCAGAAACAATGGTAAAACCCATATCATTCTAAATGTCATAGATAAAAATGGCTGCATCCATCCCCATACATTATGTGCCACTCCAGGATTGTGCCCAAATACTATAATTACTAAGTATTTGACCGCAGGCAACAGAGCATATTCAAATATGAGAATACTTAACAAAAATATGAATCCATTCAGGATACATGATTGTAATACCCTAGTAAGTACTTTTGATTCCCTGAAAAAATAAATAAAGATATTTCTTACAAACAATATGATAAAAGATATCTAAAATTCTATATATATTTTTTTGTATTGTTTTTAGAAACAGAATAAAATTAACATGAAATGTACACTTATACAAGAACAAAATTAGTTCCAAACAGATGGAATAATAATATTTAATAATATTATTCAAATTAAATGAAAAAGAAATGTATACAATATATGTAATAATAACAAAATATGGAGCATAGTCCTTTGATAAAAAAAAGTTTTTTTGTGAGAAGTGAGTGAGAATTAACTTAGTATTTACTCCTAATAAAAAAAACATCACATGGTATTTTTGATGTTGCATACACATGTAAACACATGTTGGTTAATGTATTTTTTTATAACAATGTAAAACTTACTGTTTAACTTTTGATTGTTTTTGTTTATGTTTACTAGTTTCAAAATCGACTGGCGGAGAGCGGCTCAGAGCTCGCTCATTGATTTCTTTATCTAAATATAATAAAACAGTTACACCCCGTAGGCTATCGATAAAACCCTTGATAAGAGAAACACAAAAATTCTGGAACAAAGAAAACATTTATGTGGTTATTATAAAACGTAAAAGTAAACAAACACATTTTAATATGAAAAAAATATTTACAGTAACACTTTCCATGTTGGATAACTATTGTCGCATTATGGTTTGTTATGTCTTAACTAATGTTCACATCATTAGAGAAAAGAAAATTTATTTGACGTAATATTGAAATATTTGTCCACTTTTTGAAGTTTGAACTTCAGTCTCTTGTAATTTATGTTGCCATATATATTTTATTATAAAAATAAATGTCATTTCATAATATTAATAAAAACCTATATTGAAATATTAATTAAAAAATCTATATTGAGTATAAAACTGGTTTTACATTTACCACAGTAAAAAGCGTTTTTATGCTCTTTATCAAATCAAATCAAATCAGCTTCACGCTGTATCACGCACACAGCAGGGTAGACAGAGGGAACCTAGTGTTAAGACAATACAAGAGTGGCGGTGAGTGAAGCGGTTAAAACGTATTATAAATATTCTGCCTTTCCTAACTTTACGTCAATACAGGATCTTATGTTATATAATACAAGCCTATTAACAAAAAAAGGAATAAAACAGTCTATCAACTAATATAAATATTAAATATTAAAAAGCTTCCTGGTTTTATGTCTCTTCAATTTCTATGCTATCTTTATCGATAGCTAATCTTGCTAGATTTTTTTTTTATTTCTATAATAGTTAACAAAAAAGTTATTTAAAATATTATTATTATTATTATAGTAGGATGATAAAATTTCATTGATTTAGAATACTTTAAATTTTAATAATAAGGATTTACTTCTGATATTGCTTTGCTTTTAATATTTAATTCCGGCTCAATCAGCCATTCCCGAGCCATTACTATTAATATTAAAATCTGTTTACTTATAATAATATATTCTGTCTTATAATTGTTTTGTATAATGTTTTTTTTTGGACAAAGAAAATATTTACAATTTTTAAAGAAACGAATTAATGTATTCATTATATGAAAGAAAATATTGTTTAATTTTAATATATATTATAAAAGTAACAATTAGTTAAGACAATAAACGTTTATTTTAATAGTAGTTTAAATATTTTTTATTTAAATTTTTATTAAGAAACGCTAATTAATAACTTTTATAAGTTTATCGTACAGTACAGATAACAAATATGAATTTGCAAAAAGCTACTTTCAACAAGTTCTAAGTTTTTGAAGTTTCGAATCAAGAGTTTACGGATATTCGCAAAATATATGTGTTGTTTTGTTTTGATTTACCACTGTGCGAAGTGTTTACTTTATTAAATAGTTAAATAATTAACTTTAAACGTGCTATGTGCTGTTTATGAAAACAATATGGATAGCAAATTTCTTTTAAATAACTTTGGGTAATATGATATAATATTAGTTTTAAGTTTATGCCCATATAGTTTCGACGTAGCCATTTCTCGTGACCTCTTTTAGGTTTTCGTATTTTGCAACATTTATAACGATATTATTAATATAGTGTACTTTTGTGCCTATGTCATCAAATGTTTGTATTGAGTGTAAAAAGGAAATTAAATGGATATATTTTACTGAGTGATTCAGTGTGCAAACTTTACATAATATTGGAAAGTTTTACTGGTCAATTTTAACATTTGTCACATATTCTTACTATTACATATTAACCTAAATGCTTAAAAAATATTTACAAGGTCAATTTATTATTTTAATTAATTATATAAATATATTAAATATATAATTATATAAATATATTAAAAGTAATGTTTTCATACCAGTAAATCTCAAAAATTGTAACAAGTCATATCAAAATATATTTTTAATAATAAACACACTAATATTTTTTGCAATCAATGTAATATATTTAATTTTTAAAATACTGTTTTGTATTCCAAATAGTTTTCCAAATAGTTATATCTCTAATAGTTTATTAGTTTAGCTTAAAATTTTAAAAACTAATAAGTTTAAAATATTAAAATACACTTTACACATTAATAAGACAAAGTTAATGAGCGCCAACTTGATATGTTCACTAGTAAGCTTTCCAAGGTTCCATTAGCCATCTTCCAATTCCATCATCAGATTACCTTGACAGTACCATAATATTATATTGTCATGTAATCTACTTGTAATTGGCAAGTTTTATTCTGATACAACAATTAGAAGTGTGTGTAATTTAGATTCCATAGATTTTATTACATTATTTACTAGCCAATTTGGGCGGCTTCACCCACTTGAACTATACAAATATTTATTATATATATTTATAAAATTATTTCAATTTAGGGGGTGAATTCGTGAAACACAGGTTCAATTAAGAGTCTCAATTTTTTATAAAAATCAGTGCCTGTTTAAAACTTTTTCCATACAAACTTTCAACCACTATTTCATCCCCTTAGGCTTAAAATTTTTCAAAATTCCATCTTAGTTGGTGTCTACATTACAAAAATAAACATCTATCCAATTTACGGTTACGGTTGTGCATGAGTCTTACCTCAGTCAGCGGAAACATCTCCTTTTCTCTTTTTTATAAATTACAAATCAATCTAATAAAATGTGTTAAAAATCATAATTTTAAAATTAACTAACCAGGAATAAATTTATAGCTATTTTTTATACAGTAGAAATAGAAGCATAAAATTGCTCTATACTTTGCTATAAAATCTCTGTGTAAAACGATCTTCATAATATTCGTAAAGTAAGTTAGCACAGTCGTGGTCTGTTCGCTATGACAATGGTTGTGGGTTCAATCCGACTCAGGGGAATGAATAAGTCATGCCACTTTTTATACCTATACCAAAATTTATTGAAAAAATTTGGAATTTACTGTCTACTTATGTATGTTTTTCTTATTATAGTTTAATGTATATTTATTTATACAATTTTTTTTATGTTTTCCTTAAAATATTATATATGTTCATATAGCCTTAAAACCTAAAAAAAGATATTATTCAAGATATAGCACAAACCGACTTGTGGTGATAATTATAATGATTTAAAAATAATCTCTTAGAATAAAGAACAATTAAACTAACCTCTTAACAAACACAATTATAATACATTTTTTTCATTTATAACAATATTTAAAGTTACGAGGCAATTTGGTCAAAGATTAACATATTGGATATTCATATTATTATAATTATAATTTACAATCAATATGCATTTTGAAGTAAATAACTTAGATTCTATATAATATAATC
This sequence comes from Heliconius ethilla aerotome, assembly GCA_001485985.1. Lineage (NCBI taxonomy): Eukaryota > Metazoa > Arthropoda > Insecta > Lepidoptera > Nymphalidae > Heliconius > Heliconius ethilla. The sequence continues at coordinate 2,551 of FAPJ01005747.1, read as the reverse complement.
ACGGAACCCCGACAAAATATATCCGTTGCGCCAGCGCAAAGTTCAAAATTGTATTTCGAGTAGGGTTGCCATCTTTTGTACACATAAAATCGGGACAACGTTAGAAAGATACTTTATTAAACTTACCTAGCAAAAAAACGTAGTTTGAAATTCAGTTTTCTCCACTTTTGAATTATTTGATTAATTTTATTTATTTATAATAGATAAATATCTGTAGACCTTAAGGTTAGACCGTAATTATTAAACAGGACCGTCCGCACTAAACAACAACGGATGGCAACACTATCTGCGTAATACAGTGTCATAGTCATACTATCAGCTACTCAGTGTGTGCGCGAGAGTACAGCAGAACGCATGTACTGCGACGCTTAAATTATTTACAAATTTACCTCCTTTGTTAAGGAAATGATAGTTTGATTGTTGTTCTTCCATTTATTTGTGCAAAATGAAAGTGGATAAGGAGTTAAGCCTCGTTGCCGAGGAATCTAAACCAATGCTATCTGACAGGAAGGGCAGCTTGAAGGTGACCATCACACCAGCTCAGCCGAAAACTTTAACTCATCTACCTAAACGGCCACCAGTGGATTTGGCGTTCACAGATCTTGCCTATAGAGTCCAGGAAGGAAGGAAGAGCAGTAAGTTGTCATTTTCATTTTAAAATATAGAAATATATAGTACGTTTGACGAGTCGTGGCCCTGTAAGCTGGGAGAAAGGTGTAGACGGCTGCACAAATTGATTTCAGGATTATTTTACTTTTGATTATTTTCTGCGCTAAAGCTCAAAAAACCTAAATTCATGGTGTCCACGACTCGTCAGTCGTACTGCAATGCGAGGGACGGAATTTATTGATACGAGGTTCTCTCATTGAGTGGCGGAACTCAACGCTGCGTTTTGCCTAGACATCAGAGCGAAGAAATGATAATATTAAATATTTCATTTCCTCGATTGGGAATTGAATCCACAACCAGTCGCGTATATATCACGAGTCACACACTTGTGCCTCTGCGCCATGACGGGCCTGAGTATATCAAAATTGTTATGTTTTTAAAGTTCTTTGTCGTGTTGCTCTTTGTATTATTGTCATAATTTTATTGTTGTATATGTAAACGTTTATATTGTGTCGTTCAGTCATTATCAAGGATAGTAATTACGTCTAACGATGTGCTTGTTTCTCTTAATATAATTATATTAGCAATTATATTATTTCTCTAATTGTTCTTATAACTAAAGTGATCAAGGCCGTCGTGACTGGCAGGACAAGGTCTGATTGTACACCATGATTTTGGGTTTGAATCCCACTTGAGATTCCATTTTCCTCATAACCCCAAGGTTATGAAGAAAAGTTTTTTTTTGTTAATCCAATCTACTAAAACAAAGCACTACATTAAGTTCCATCTGTCAACACGTAATGTCTCAAAATTAAATCAAACCAACTTCACGCTGTATCCCGCATACAGCAGGGTTGACAGAGGGAGATTAGTGTTAAAACAATTTCGGCCGAATTTTGAAATTTCGTGATGCCAGTTGAGTGGCGGAATTCAACGCCGGACGTCATACCTTGGTGGCAGAGCGAAGAAATGAATATATTAAGAAATAATAATTCATTTCCTCGCGTGGGAATCGAATCCACAACCGTCGCGTTGCAATCACTCCCTGGTGCCGCTGCGTCACGACGGACTCACTTTGGTAATGTCTGCGAATGCGGTTGGAAAATGGAAAACGGAGAATTTTAACATTAAGTTATATCAGCCTACTCTGCTATATGCAGGGACGGGATCTTCATATCAAAGTTCGTCGTATAGATCCGTGATTGAAGTATAAATATTATATTTATCACTACATACCTAGTATTTATTTGTTTCTTATCAATGAGCAGTACATAATTGGTCTTTTATCGAAATGCAGTGGAGGTTATTTATTAATTTGCGATTAGGAAGTTATTGACATATTTTAACAACCTCATTTCATACGAAAAGGTCACGTTTTTGTACAGAAAAAAGAATTACAATGTTTAATATAAGAGAAATTATAATTAGCACCTTTCTATTTCCGTTGTTGAAATTTAAAGATTCTCAACTAGTCTTACGTTCGAGGCGACGATGGCGCGGCTTATTAATCTTTAGTAACTATTTTTATCCTTTTGAGGGGAAATGTCAAATATATTATTTATTTTATTATGAATAAAAATTTCTCTCTTGAAATGGTTTAATTTTTTTAACTATATTAAAAGAGACTTGAAAGACTAGTGTACTTCGCTGAGATAGAAAATAGATCCATCCATCTATCCATCAGCCTTTCAACGTCCACTGCTAGACATAGGCCT
>FAPJ01005716.1:0-17771 GCA_001485985.1 Heliconius ethilla aerotome | reverse complement strand
GCTTCGATTCCTACTCGAGGGAATAAATTATTTTTATATCCACGCTGTGGTAACAAGTATGTGGCGTTGAATTCTTTTTTTTTCATTTAACTTCATTTAAAGTCCAAGATATCAAATATATTTTTTGTTCAGATATGTTTAGTTATCAATTTATCTTTAGCTATATGTATGTGTAAGACTTCTTCAATACACCATTGTGCCTTACATGGTGCTAGTTGGTTGAAGGCGCATACCTATGTGCACAGTGAAACCATATTAAATATTAATATAATATGTTTTTAATGGTGTCTATATATGAACTAATATTTTGTCTTGCTTAAAAATTACTTTACTAAAAGAAGGAAAAAAACGTCAAATGGATAAAGAGTTAAGATGAAATAGACATATTTAATAAGATGTTTATGTCTATATAACAAATATTTTCATGTTATTATTTTAATTTAGTTAAAACTTATCAATTGATTTTATACTTCACGTATACGTCTATTGTTTGCTTATATTTATTATTATTATTTCATACAGAAATGATAAAACAAAACTCAATGCTTTATGTAAATAACGGCTATGGAATGCGCACTTTATTTACACTTCTTTATAGATACATTTTATATTATAAGACTTGCTCTCACCTGTGGCTTGGTCCTGGTGATCATAAAAATAACTTATTTCGGTCGTTTAATTTTCATGTAGGATAACTTTATAATCATTTGACGGTTTAAAAGTACTTGCAAAAGTCTATTTAAATAAAGAATTTTGAATTTGTTTTTAGGTCACATTGCAAGTACCCGATGTAATTCTTACTGCAGGGACAGTGGGTTATATTGACACGATTAACGTGATGTAAAATATAGCTTTCCACGATTATCAAACACAATTGTCAAACTCAAAACTAAACTTCAAACTCGATATTCGAACCAATAGGTCTTGAGATTAGCACGCTCCACCAAATAAACTCATCAGCTTTATAATATTTAGTATAGATATTTTCATGAAAATTGAATTATTTTTTTCCATTATAACAATAAATAATAATTTATTATTTTGTCTTTAGGTTGGTGCAGTGTGCGTAGCACGAGGCGCGCGCAGTCTAGCATAAGCAAAAAAGGATATTGAGCTTGCGCACCATGAACGAACTTGACAGCTTACGCCAGGAGGCGGAAACACTCAAGAATGCTATCCGGGTACGTATGTACACATATATTATGTTGTATTTCAAAAGGAAAGCGATTATTGTTTGCCTCCCTTAAATGGTCCTTGTGGGTTGCAAGGTGACGGGTAATAGAAGCATATTTCAAAATTTTGGGCTATGTTCAGCCCCCATGGAAAATATCTCTAATCATGCTACTCATACCTCCTTACTTCACTAAATATCAATATGGTATGAAAAAAAATCTTCCCCACTGTAGGTAAAGTACGGTCGACGATTCATGGCCAACCTGAAGTTAGGCTTACTCAACTTTTGCGCATTGTTCACACGGAAAGAATTAATGAAAAGTAAGAAAAATTCTATAATCAAATCTGCGTAGCTATCTACAGCTAACTTCAGGGCGGCCGCGATCCGTCGGCAGTGGGTACTGCACGGTACTTTAGGTAGAATTAGAATGGTTTACGTTAAAGTATGATAAACCCAAGCCAAATTTAAATATCCTCGTGAGCTGCGTGACCGACGGATTTAATCGGCCTCGCGATTGTTCCTACTACCGTTGCTTAACGTTTACGCGCTGATGACGGACAGTGGGTGCGTTGCTTGTGGGTATATAAATATGATTAAATATATTTAAACCAATTGCTGGTATTGTTAGAGGCTGTCAGACTGTAAATGCGACGGTTTCAATTCCCATTTTGTTTTTTCTCGCTAGGTTGAGCGGTTAAAAAATAGTAACAGATTAACATTTCTGGGCTCTCTCTTCCCTATCTTGATGTAAGATAATATTAATAATATGGTTAGAATCATATTTTTTGCAGACATCATAAATAAATGTATCAAATGAACGATGAGCGATAAATGTATCAAATAATATTTAAATATAAAAATATATTTTCATATAATATTTCATCAACGTAGGCACGTTTAAACATAATAATAAACAAGCAGCTCGTTATAAGAAGAAAGGAAATAGAGGGATTTAATTGCATATAGTTGTTAATATTAAAGAAGATTCCTTCTGTTTTTGGTGATACCAAGGTCTTTCGTTTCTTGCGTTTATAATAAACAAAAAATTCCTTGAGGCCGGGCCTCCCAAGCACAAGAGTTTTTTGTGTTGTGGGTTCCATTCTCACTTGGTGGAATGCATTATGACTTATTAATATTTTCATTTCCTCGCTCTGGTAAGAAGACATAACGCAGCCATGACTTCTGGTACTCAACACGTAATGCTATGTAAATTTGGCGGAAATTGGGGAACGTAGAGTCTCAACACTAAGTTCCCTCTGCCTACCTATAGCTAAAAATATATCCTCGTATTGGTATTTAATATAAATATCGTTAGGAATACGTGTTTTTCTGGTTCGAAATCGAAAAATAAAATAGATACGTTAGTTTGAGTACTGATTCTGACACACAGAAGAAAATTTTAGAATGGAGTAAGTATTGGAGAGTGGAGGAATTTATAGTAATTAATTAATTTAATATTTTTTAATAGAATACATTATCAATTAAAATATTATTACTTCAAAAATAACTAACAAATACTTTTATTGCAAATTATTTACTGTCTACTCCAAAAATTAAAAAAGATGCACGAAGACAAAAAATATAATTAAACTTAAAGAATGATGTTGTTAAAATAGAGCGTACGTATGCGAAACAAAGCTTATTATTTTTCTTAAATATTTTGTAAACAATATGTGTGGAATTAGGACATGATATTCTCACGTATGATGAATACCATATCGTATAACAAAACTAATGTAGTCGTATGTTATTTAAATTATCTTTTTATTTATTTTGACGGCTTTCTTAACCTAAATGCCATTCTACGTGCATAATATATTTACTAAGTCATTTATAATAACAATTTCTATTTATTAATAATTTAATTGTTTATTTTTGTAAAAATGCAAAGTAAAAATTTATTTATGATGTTTCAATTTATGATGTTGTTATAATTAAGAAAACAAAGAAATCAGTTAGTTTTATTTTTACATTAATACTTATGCCTTTTTTAGCTTTCCGCTATATTAAACTCATCAGCGTGCTTTGTCTTCTTACCAAAACTAAAAATTTAAAATAGTTAATTCCCCAGAGTGGGAATTAAACTCAAAAACACGTTTGCAGTCAATCACTGTACCGCTGCGGGACGATGTAATTTGTTTCTATTTTCTTTTGTTTTTGAAAATTTAGTTTCATCAGAATTCATATGACTATCGAATTAGTTCACAAAGTGAAATCTAAAATAACCTGTTGTTTATATTGGATTGGGCGCTTACGATGCTTATAGGCTATTTAACGTTAGGTATATCCTGGTGCTTTCGCCGTAATCTGAATGAAATTTTCGGCGAATAGTAATCGAACGCGGCGCTTTATTTCTCTATTTTTTCATTACCCATGCAAGAAACTGATCTACAAATAATCAATTATTATATTCAGAAGTTCTTTTTCATCACTGCTACAGTACGGCTGACGAGTTATGGCCTCGCTGAATTTAGCTGTACTGTAGATGGCTGCGTAGATTTGATTTTAGAATTTTATAACAATGTGTAAACGTTCAGACTCACCGACCGTACTTTACTAAGGAAAATTATAAAAAGAAATAATAATTTACAATCGTTGTGTTTCAAACAGGATGCCCGCAAAGCGGCGTGCGACACGTCGCTCGCGCAGGCCACCGGCAGCCTGGAGCCGATTGGGCGCATACAGATGCGCACGCGCCGCACCCTGCGCGGCCACCTCGCCAAGATCTACGCTATGCATTGGGGGAGTGACTCGAGGTTAATATAACTAGTGATATACTAATATAAGGTTGAAATTTTCCACTATATAATCTTAAAATCATTAATAAAACTGTGATTATTGATTTTGGACAACGTCCTAGCTATTTGTAACTTCATACACTTCATTAGTTATAAAAATTTTAACAATTAAAAAGTTATTGAAAAAGACTTACCCAATTATACCTATTTTCTGTTATATTTTTTCCAGTGTATAGAGTGAAATATGTAGGGAGCAATGACCCTCGTAAAACTAGACTAGCTCAAGGGTAATAGACATTTTTAGCATACTTTTGTGCTCTTTGTATCAGATCAAATTTCTCAAAAAATTATGGACAGTGAGAAGCTTCCCCTAAGATGATTCTCGCGTGATGCTGCATTCTATTGTAATATATTGAGTCAAAATATATGTAAAATGTTGCGATGAACCATAAAACTGTTTACAAACATTCACGTATTCACAATTTCCAAGAGACGCATATAAAACTTCATCGTGTTGAGTTTTCCTCAATCGAAAGAATAAATTGCGGGATAGAAACGATAACATTGGTTTCCGGTGAAATCGCCACCTGTTTATAGGTCACCGTTGTCTATAATGTTTCTTACTTATTATTTGGATGAACTAGCTTTTGCACTTAGTGTTATTTAGGTTGTCGTGGTGTACAGGGGCACAAGCGTGCGACTGTAAACTCGACGGTTATGGGTCCAATTCCCACTCGGGAGAATAAAACATTTAATATTTTCCAAGTTCCCTGTCTATCCTGCTTGTGCGGGAAAAAAATATTTAAATTATAAGTACATATTGTTAACACGATATTTCATTTAAGTACGACGAAATAACATTAAGAATATAACGGTTTCACCAAAAGCTTTATTTATTATTCACTCTTCTTTCATGTATTTGTTTAGAAAAATATTAGTCAAGGTTACATTTGCTTAAAGTATACGTTTCATAGCGATAATAATAATTTCTAGAAATTCTTCTAACTCCAATTATCATCTTATTGTTCTGCAATATTTAATATATTAAATGTGTTATAATTATATCGAATAGTCTTACAGTTAACACGCAACGTGACGTTCTTCTTTCATAATAAAATAATACACACTCTCTTCTACGTATCATACAAATATCTCATCTCGATAAATAGAACAAACAGGTGGCCTTCGATAAACTTTAAATATCGTAGCTACTCTATAGAATCATGCAGGCAACATCTTTTCTAAAGTAACGTTTTAAAAAAGTTATACATATTCATTCATTTAAAATTTAATGGCCGTATTACGTGACAAAGGCTTATTTAAAACTAAATGCGTCATGATAACACTGTTAACTTCATGTCTGGTAGAAACTTGGAAAGTAAGCACTGTCTTACCATATTTGGAAATTTTCATTTGAACAAATGGTAATAGGAGAATTATATATATATATATATATATATATATATATATATATATGTTGGATTCTGCCTGTGGCTTCGCTCGTTTTGTCAAATTGAAATCATTGAGTGTTGTGTATGACACATTCTAAGTGCTCGCAGGTGCAGTAGAAAACATCTCGATAAATGGACTTTATTTGAAGGGTCGATTTCAATTCAAACCCGTAGTTCCTGTTATTAGCCCGTTCAATGCAAACTCTTTAGCATATATAAAAATTTTATAATCTGCGTCATAGTTGTATTTTGTATCTAGAAGGCATCTCTGAGCTATATTCCGCTTATGCGTAGCACCAAAAATTTAGTGTCAAGACACTCAATTGTTCATTATCCGCCCGAATTCGAAATATTTCGTGTCGAATGACGGAAAAAAAAATTAAGTGCTAACATTATAACATTACATATAAATAAATAGGCAATGCTTTAATCGGAAAGACCTTCGATGATATAATAAAGTAGTTTCGTTTCGGCCTTTCGTTCGGTTATTTTTGTCTAAAATGGCTTAATCAAATAAGCTCGTATAGTGAATGATCGTATCATCAGTATAGGTATAAGAGCGAGATGGGAACGCAACACGGACGGTTGAGACGGTTTCTAAAATAATCCACTTCTTCACTCTGAGAATGACGTCCCGGCGTTGGATATTTACTGTTGGTTGTATTGTTTTCGTTCATAATTTTGAATATCATGCTCGCTCAATTTATATGACATTTTAAATGCCAGTTTCTAGAATTGGAGAAGTATATTCCATTATAAGTACAATTTATATTTTGTAATATGGTTTAAACATTAGCTTCGTTATTTTAGTTTTACTTGTATTAACAGAAGATTTTGCTGATTTTCCCGTAACATTTTTCCTTACTTCATTTACTTTTGTTAGGCTAAAATTTCATGCAACAACTGTTTTTAAATGGGGGATTAAGTATTTTTAGTGTATTTCGTCATTATGCATAATAATGAAATACGTTTTTTTGACAAGAGCAGTGATGGGCTAGTAAAAGATTTATTAGTTAGATTTTATTATGAATAATTTTTAAAAACCTTTGTCTATCTGTTTTGAATTCGGGGGGATATTGGAGAACATTTTCTTTTAGCTTACGTTCTTTTTATATATAAGGAAAAAAGATGTTCACGCTATTTCTCACAATGCAGGATATGCTCTGGGCTTTAATGAATGGAAACGACATATAAAGATCGCTCTCAAGATGGACACCAGAGTTGAGAGCGATTTTTAAATACGAGCTAGGGCCCATAACACTAGGGTTAAGTCACTCCGTTCCCCAACTTCAAGAAAAAAAAGCGTTAAACGGAAGTTTTTCTTTGACGATAGAGATGTAAAAATATATAACTTTCCTTCTCACAGAAACTTAGTGTCGGCAAGCCAAGACGGCAAGCTAATAGTATGGGACAGCCACACGACGAACAAGGTGCACGCAATCCCGCTGCGCTCCTCGTGGGTGATGACGTGCGCGTACGCGCCCTCCGGCTCGTACGTGGCTTGCGGTGGATTGGATAATATATGCTCGATTTATAGGTGAGTTGCTGTTCACAATTTATAGTATAGAATATGGATTAGTGTCCTTATGTGGTTACATTTTATACTAAATTTTTATTTTGCGATGTATGACATATTTTTTTAATTTCATAAAAATTTAATTAAGAATGAGCGTCCTGACTGCCCTGATATGATCTATTCTATCTGATAATATCTTTTTATTTAACAAGAGTATAAAATTGAAGACTTAATGACTCAAGCTGGTACATTCATATAGTAGTAACGTTTTTAGTAGCTTTTTAACTGCTACGAAAACCTGAGTTTGTAACAACAATTGTAGCATATATATAGTTAAACATGCTTCAAATGCGCTAAGATGTAGAGTCGGAAACTTGTATAATACTTAGGTTATAAAATTGCTCATTAATTAGTTATTAGACAAAGGCTATGTGGCGTTATGAGACAGTTTCTGACAGGAGTGTTGAGGGTTGATCCCCATTTGGGGACTGATTATTTTTAAACTATTTCAGTTTTACCAAAAAAAGATTATTTTTTTGCAGAAGCGTTGATTTGTGAATTATTATTTGTAATAAATTAATAATAATGTATTTATTACATCAGCTTGAAAACCCGCGAAGGCAACGTGCGCGTATCCCGCGAGCTACCCGGCCACTCTGGTTACCTGTCCTGTTGCCGTTTCCTCGACGATAACCAGATCCTCACCAGCTCCGGGGACATGACCTGCGCCCTCTGGGACATCGAGACCGGGCAACAGTGCGGGCAGTTCACCGGACACACCGGGGACGTCATGTCATTGTCCCTCGCACCGGATCAGAGGAGCTTCGTGTCCGGGGCATGCGACGCATCCGCCAAGCTGTGGGACATCCGGGACTGCCAGTGCAAGCAGACGTTCCCGGGACACGAGAGTGATATCAATGCTGTCACTTTCTTTCCATCTGGCTTCGCTTTCGCGACGGGCAGCGATGATGCCACTTGTCGTATGTTCGATATACGCGCTGATCAAGAGTTGGCCATGTATTCTCATGATAACATTATATGTGGTATCACGTCGGTCGCGTTCTCGAAGTCTGGACGGCTTTTGTTGGCCGGTTATGATGATTTTAATTGCAATGTATGGGATTCGATGAAGAGTGAGCGCGCCGGTCAGTATATACTATTTAGTATTTGTTTTTGATTTACAATAAGTGGAAAGGTATTAAAGTAGATATTAGTTAGATAGTATTTTTTTTTTGTGGTAAAATTTTAAAATGGGTATTTCACAAGAAATATTAACGATTTTTATATTTATTAAAATCTAAATTTTATAACCCTTATGTTAAAATCATTGTAATGTTGTGTTGTGAGAAAAAATCAAAATTATATTAATTTACTAATAAATTTATATTGTTATTTAAAAAAAACAATACTTCGTTTTATTTAAAAATTATGTTTTATATATCAATATTTAATTATGAATTTCAACCTGTTTCCAGGCATCCTGGCCGGCCACGACAACCGCGTGTCGTGTCTCGGCGTCACCGAGAACGGGATGGCCGTCGCCACCGGCTCCTGGGACTCGTTCCTGCGCATCTGGAACTAAGCGACACCCCCCGGACACCCCCCGGCACCCCCTGACTTCCCGACTCCCCCCGACACCCGCCCGCCCTGTGCGTGATTGTGCATCGCTTGTTTTGTTTGCTATTTGAAAACTTTCTATATGATGTTTGTATTAACATTATATATGAATTTGGAACATTCTTTATATTGCAAGTTTTTACTTCGAATGTATTGTACTCAAGTTGGTCGTAATTTGTCTATTCGATTACAGTTAAATGTTTAGTAAAATCGATATTTAATCGTCTCTTGTACTTGTGAGTCTTAATCGATGTCTCGTTTTTTTATTATCATTTATATAGCAAATAAGATTACGGTGCATTATCACGTGGCTTACAGTATGTATCGAGTTTGTATGGGATTATTAAATATATATATATATTTGATTTCTTTTTATATTAGATCCACTGGTCCATTGTCGTATCTATGTCGATTTCTCATATATATGAACATCTATTTTGTCCTATTTTTATTAATATATATTCTTGGGTAATCATACTATACTATATCAACTCCTTCTCTATACTCCTACTACTACTTTATTTCACTTCAGACAATTGAATCTTTTAAAAACAAATACAGCAATATCCATTTTTTCTAAATAAACTCCAATATTCAATGAATGTTTTTTTCCCATAATTAAGTGGTTACATCATTTTCTAATACTATACATATCTTATAACATCTCAGTTACAGTACAATAATATTTGAATTCATGAGTTACATGTATTATTAGGAAAACATGTTTTACTTACTATTGTCAAATATAGATTTATATGGAACTTGCTTTATTTGCTTCTATATGATCCAATATTTTTTTATGAAAATAACCGGACTAATGCATTTATTGTGTTCATTTTTAAATAATTGTATGAATATTTAAAAAAAAAAAATTCCAACTCGATACACACTGTACAAAATGGCCGTTCATTATCAAAATGGCTGCCTATATTATCCCCCACTCGTGTGAATGATGCTTTTTCTATGAGAATATATTTTTTTTTTTTATGGAGATTATATCCGCGAAACGATAGCTCAAAGCTAACCTGATCTGATGGACATTTTACACCCTTTCACCGCCATATATGGAAAAAATAAACTCTTATAAAATAAATGAATCATATAGAAGCAAATAACGTAATTTCCATTCAAATAAATATAAAATTTTTTAAATAAAACATAATTATGTAATAACACCTATAACTGTTGAACAAATATTACAGCAATGTTAACGATATATAGACATGAGTATGTAACAAAATGAAATAACCACTTAATAATGACAAAACAACAAAAAAGTTATTGAATGTTGTTGTTTCCTATATAAAAAAATGGAAATTGCTATATTTGCTGTACGATCCAATTATGCATTTCTATTGAATTGTGCTGCCATATTTAAAAAAAAATATCTCGATTATTAAAATTTTGAATGATTCACAAAATATAACGACTGGCAACATATTAAATATTTGTTTTTGTCAATATTGCCGTTCAGCGTCGTTTTTTTACGGGGCACGGTTTATTTCGCTTATTATTTATTGTATAGTTAATCATTAATCGTCAAAACAAAAGCATTTAATGGAGCGTTGCGTTCTGTATGTGAGATGTGTGTATGTCTATGTATCTATTTATATATATAACAAATTAATGTATAGATAATATAGCCTTCGGAGCCTGTCTGCGAACGCTGTCATTTTGATTCTTTTGATTGGTGAGTTTTATATTATTTACTAACTTTGTTTTATTTATTTAGTAACTTTTATTTACTAACAGGTAGGTAGTTATGTAAGTTACGGAGTGTAGGGAATTCCTACGGGGACGGGAAAAACGAATTATACCACCTTCACATCATCCTGCATCTTGAAGTCCATGCATACAAAGTTGCTGGACTAATACTGTATAATTTTCAATTTATAAGAAAAATAAATCGTATATACAAAGTTTGTTTATTTTGTATTAATATATTTTAATAAAGAAGACACTATAATTTAATTTGAATGAAATTATAAAGCTCGTTAGTATACAAATTAATTGATTAATAATATATTTTCTCCTGTCTTTACAGATATGAGCACATCGCACAAATATATGGTGAAATGTTCATTGAATCCTTAACTAAAGAACCAAATATTAATATAATCGTGTTTTTGAATGGGAATTTATTTGTCGCTACATATATGTATATGTATAAATATGATTCATATAGAAGCAAATAAAGTAATATACATTCAAATCAATATCTGGGAAAGTTAATAAAAGTCAAGATTTTTTATTATCATATTTTTACATATTATGTAATAAAAAATAATATATGCATTTAGTTATGTAAAAATGTGAAAAAATTATTGAATGCTCCTATATTTTCTTTTATATGACTCATATATATAATTGTTTGGGCTAATTTATGTTCTTTATATATTAGATTATTATAGATAAGTCACAACATGATATAAATAATAACAGATCGAATTCATGTAAAGATCTCTTTGGGAAAACACTTGTAATAAACGCCCATTGTATGAATATTTAGACAAAAAATATATAAATAACATCGCAAATGTTGCCATTTGATAATATCCACACACAAAAAAACTGTATTTGAATGGAATTTTTAATAGATTTAAGATGTAGGGCGATTTATATCTTATACAATATATACTATATATTTGTTTACTACTGATTCTTGTATAAGTGTTGGCCGGTGCTGCCATTAAAAAAAATTAAAGTCTCATCCGGTTATTTAATGTGTATTTATTATCTGTACGCTATTAAAACAAATAATCGATACTGTTTTTTTTTATTTCCACTTAATAATTTGTACCAGTGAATTTACTGTGCGGTAAGGAATTCATTTTGTATACATTACCACCATCTTGCACGGTAACATACGATTATTAGTACTTAGTAACCGAGTATAGTGTGGGTTCGATGCACGTGCAAGTGTTGGTACGAGACGGCCATCTTGTCTCGAGTTCGTAGAATAAGCTAGTATAGGCTATTAATTAACTAAGCATTTGTAATTTCTACATTTTGTTGCTACCAACAGTTTTTTATATCAGTGTTTTTTTTTTGTTTTGAAAATATGCAGTATTCATTTTGTTAGCACAATTGGCTTTTTAGTCAATGGATGGTTGTCGCTGGTTTTTTTTATTAAGCCTCTATCTAGATAGGTTACAATGTAAAATGTAGATGTTTATAATTAAGGGGAAGCGCGTACGGTTGCGTCAATACGCGCAAGGGTTATCGGATTGGCTGATTTGAACCACGTATAATCGCACACGCCTCTCAATTGTTCAAATATATCATGCTCAATCGTAATTTCACAGCACAAATTTTTGAATACGGGCGTATTTCTTTTCTTATTTATTTATTTATTTATATCCTAAAGACAACGGTTTGAGAGTGGCATATCAAAGTACGCACCGCCATTTTTTTATTATAAAAGTTTCAAGCGACAAGTTCGTATTTTTCTTAGTTGATTTTGTATACTATGCATTCAATAATAGAGTTAAAATAATGCATGATCATATTTGTCTGTGTAAGGATGTTTCGCGGCTGTTTTTATCTGTGCGACTCGGGAGCTGTCAAAATTGGCGCCAAAATTCTTGGCACAGGCTACGTCCAATTAGTTTCACAGATAAAAACTAAATAAAAAGATATCTCGGGATTGCTAGAATTACACATACATAGGTTATAAGACTTTTTTAATAATAAAAAAATTGTTTTCTACTGTAACGGCTTCTTTCAGATCGGTGTACGACAATCTATGATAGCGTAAATAATTATATATGATATGATATTTAATGGATAGTTTAATGGTTTCCCATTCGGTTTTTTTATATTTTCTATTCAGACCAATTTTTCTCAATTTTACATCGTGGTAATTGGATGGACTGCCATATTATTAACCTGTAACTGTAACTATTATATAAATCTTACGACTGGGGATGTAATTTCGTACAAAAATATCCGTAAAAAAGGAGATTTCGGAGAGTGATTTTAAAGAAGCACGGAAAGTCCCCGTCAACAGATTCCTTGACACTTTATTATAAAACAAGATTTGTATAAGTTAACTTTTATTTGCTAGTCCACTTGATATGTTTAAAAGTAATTATTCTTAGTGGTGTAATACTAATTATAATGTATTGTGTAAAATATTTTTTTTAGTTATTATTATTATCAATAAATTAAAATTTGTTTATTTTATCGTGTTGTTTCTTTCTCTGCGTTGTGTTTACATTTTTTTGCGTGCCTCACGGTTTGTTTGTGAAATGGCAAACGTATGAAAATGCTTCTGTTTGTAATATATTATATTTTTTATCGATTCATCACTAGTCAGAATCGAACAAATGAAAACATTAATATTTCATTTCCTCGGAATCGAACTCACAACCTGTCGCGTTTCGCACGCTCGTGCCCCTGCGCCACGACTCCTAAAAATTAGATTAATTATATAAAAACTTGAGCGGTTATCATGCTTTGTGGCGTGATATAGTAGCTATCACATTTAGATTTACACCCATTTAATAAACGTATTCGGTGGTCTCTAGCACTAATCTAAAATATTTTTATATTTCCTCCACAGGGGGGGATGAAAACTATTTGTGACGCCTCTTACACTATTACAAGTACAATCGCGAAATAAGCAGAATAAAATCTGGCAATCTCGTTTTAATTTAAACTAGCTGAATTTCATCCATTTGTAAGACTTTTATTATTATGAAACTTCGCAATTATTCGTAGATCAGGCGACAATACATAAATATGGTTTCATGAAGTTGATCTGGCGGCCGGGTACCTAAAACATGAATCCTTGGGAGGTGTGGTTTTACTAAAAACGACAGCTTTTAGAGCTGGAGTCAGGATATTGGTGATGGAATTGAAAGGTGGCTGGTGGAAACTTAAACGTCTTGAAAATTAATAATTCGTTTTAGCTACATATAGATGTAGGTAAATCATCGCTATACTTAACGTCGATAACATGGTTAATGTGTAAAACAAGTTTTGGCATCGTTTCATGAATGTACACGCTTACGTCCAATAAAATACAAAAGCGATTTATTCTTTATGTTCCTTATAAATAAAGTATATATTTCTTCAACATAAATTCTATGAGAAGCGTTGAGCCAAGTGCAATAATTGTGTTAATTTGTACGGTGAAAACAAGACTAACCGTCTGCAGATGATGTATAGGACTACAGAAACACGGTTAGTACTCCAAATTGTATCAAGGCTGGATAGAGTTTAGAAATAGTTAATAGAAGACTTTCATGAATAGCATGTAGTTAATTATTAAAATCTTTAGGTATTAAATAAAAGCACTTTTATAAAGTGTTTGTCGATAGGTAATTTTTGAATATTACGGTCTTAAGTAGTTATTGTTAAATAAATATAATATTTTATCAATATACTAAAATAAGAAAATTTTAAAAATAAATTAAAAAGATGTCAATTTATATTTTATAGCTAGCTTCGGAATACACATGCTACAGTTGAAATTTAAATACGAAAATTATTGTAGTAATATTGGGCCAGTCGTGGCGTAGGGGCGCAGTGTGACTGTAACCGTAACAGTTGCTTTCGGCATTGGAGAACGAAATGTCTTAGCACTTGGTTCCCTCTGCCAACCCACACTTGAATATAAATCACAAATGTGATTCACAGTACCTAATAAAGAAAAACAACTTGCTCATTTGGTTTTCAAACGTTCGTGAATGGTGAAAGAATAGAAAAAGATATCTATAAAGCAGAAGTGAGCTGTAAGTGGTAAAAGAGAAGTGGTAAGAGAGGAGGAAATCTCGGTTGATCTACGAGAACTTGATATCGACGATATTGGAGGAAGTTCAGTACATATTATTCATATAGAAGCTAGAATATGTCCGATATGTTAACATAAGTAATTGTTTAGTTAAACTTTCAAAGTATACAATAATATTTCCACGAATTACTTACTAGGCTTTGTATGTTCATCTGTGTGTTCCAAAACAATGGGTATGTAGGTATAGTGTCGTGAATCATTTACTATTCAGGTGTCAACTGAGATGAGTCGCATCGTGACGTAAAGCACGTTGCTTCTAAAGACATTGTTTGTTCAGTTTGAATACGATAAGATTTTTTTTATTACTAATTAATGATTAATAATTTTGGATGAATAATAAGAAATGGGGTTGGAACTTTGGAAGTGACGATTCTTAAAGAAGAGCTCAGGCGTCGGAGAATTTAGAGTCATCGAAGTTCTGTCTTAATGGTTAGGTGCTGTCAGAAAAAAACTTTAAAAATGTAACTTTATAATATTATTCTTTCAACAATTTCGCATTTGCAGTCGTTCAACATTTCTATTTAAAATAACTGAATTAATTGTCTTGTATAATCAGAAAGATACAAGTACAAGGTAATATCAATAGGTATTTATATATTAGGTATATTTATTCCCTCATAAAGATTTTAATCCACAACCCAGATGTTAACTCAAATTCGCCCCAACTACGCCACAATGGCGTCATTACTTTCAACAATTGTAAAAGACGTATAATGAACTACTAATCCATTTACACAAGAAGACACTAAAAGTTAAAGTATTGTTTTAAAAACAATGAGAAAGTGTTTCATGTCCTTGCACGTACAAAAACAGTGGGGAAAGTGGTGAATCATTTACCATATATGGTAATTATGTACCTACTTGGATCGGAAATGCCAGTTTTTGTAAATATTCGTTTTTTTTGCGTATGTACATAAATATACGTTTTTTTATTATTACATAATATTTGAATGCTTTCTTTCCGTCGTTTAAAAAAGAGTAGCCCACAGCAGGGTAGGCAGAGAAAACTTAGTGTTAAGAAGTTCCGCTCTCTATTTTCCTTCGGATTCTGGAGTCACTGCATGTTGAGAGGCGGGGCTTAACGTCACACTTTGCCTTGACACCACAGCGAAGAAACAAAAATATTTAATAACTAGACTAGATTTAACTGCCAATTCCTTAGAAGTAGACCTAAATATAAATATGTTTAACCAAATGCGGTCTGTTTGTATGTCAGTCGCAGATTCGATGAGCGACCTAAAATTTTTTCTAGATTATCGGATGTCTAGACTCAGGCTTTTCTAAAAGTTATTGCAAGCACACCTACTACTTTGTTGTTTCTTTTCTTCAACCTTAGCGTATGAACGTATATTATTATTTCTAATGTTTTAACACCCCTATGGCGCAGATGACGGTAGACGAAAGTTGTGAGTACGAATCATTAAAAAGTAAATCATTCAAAATATTCAGTTTTCTCGCTCCCGTAAGACAAGATGTGACGTTGAGTACCCACACTGTCTTCTATATATCTATCATGTTTAATCGTTTATTACATTATTTCTTTAGTGAGATGTGAAAAGATTTAGCAATCATGTTTTTTGTTATACATACTTACTTATATGGCTTTTCTTGCGCAATATGCGAATTTAAATAAATATAAGATATGAATCAATTTACAAACAACAACCTATGAATGTATAGATGAAAAATGGCAAAGTTTTCAGTAAAACTGTAAATATGATTCGGTGTATGATGGCGAAACAACGGCTGAGGCGGTGCGCGGACCAAATTAGACGCTGGCACTGGACGCGCCTGGCTACTGTCGCCACACGTGCAAAATATACCGGAAGGAAAAATTATGAACAAAATAGTTTTTTTAGTATCAGTAGGGCAAAAATATGTTTAACATATTGTATAATTGCGGAGTAATAATTTGTGGGGTTGAATTTATAGATTTTTTAGGTATCGGACAAGATTTTTTTGAAATAATAACTGGATGTCGCATTCATAGTCTATGGAAATATTTATTAATAACTTGTAAAAACCAACTATCCGATTTTCTGATTGACAAAAAGGAACATACCTAATGTAATAAGTCGTACAGGTACCTATATAATTTATAGTATAGTTTATAATAAAATAATACTAAAACTGTATAGCAAGAAGCAAATTTTATCATCTTATAAACTAATTTCTTCACTCTGGTAACAAAACAAGCCGCGGTGGTTACTTCCGCCGTTCAACACTCAAGACTCGAAAATTGGGTGTGTAATGGGGAATGGAGTGTTATTCCTGTCTATCCTGATATAAGCAGGATACAGCGTGAAGCTATAAAACATATATATATTTTTTGTTATAACAACTTATCCAAGAA
The DNA here is from genome assembly GCA_001485985.1 of Heliconius ethilla aerotome. Lineage (NCBI taxonomy): Eukaryota > Metazoa > Arthropoda > Insecta > Lepidoptera > Nymphalidae > Heliconius > Heliconius ethilla. The sequence goes on along the minus strand of FAPJ01005716.1, from coordinate 1,125 downwards.
AATCCCTGTTTTATTGTTACAATACGCAAAACGGAGCTTTTCTACGTGTTATGCAACCACGCTCGAGACGCACCAGTCGGTCAGTACGCGTCAGTCAGGTCAGTGCTGTCAGTGTCAGTGAAGTGCGTGGTCAGTTATCACTCAGTAAAATTATACTTGTAGATAATTATTGAATTACAGTCAAAAGTTCGTTTACGTTTATGTGACTAATTGTTTTTGATTTCGGATAAAAAATATTTTGGGTTTCTATGGAGGCTCGTTAAAGTCTTTGGTATTTAGTATGTTATATATTTAGAGCTTTTTGTACAGTAAGTACTATTGGCGTCTTCTTTTTAACTCGATTTTTTTTATAAATATTCTTTTTTTTTTTAAATAAAAAGTAGTAAAAGAAAAACTGTTTCAGACATATTATTTTTTTGTTTAATTAAATTTTTAATACTCACTGTTTATTATAAGGCTATCAAGAATATTTATTATTTTCTTGATATATCTCCCGCATTCATTGTCGGAAAAATTAGTCCAGTGAGAATAAACTTATACTATGCTATATTTAATCTTCCTCATTCTTTTATAATTACCAGTAAAACTATCAGAACAGTAGCCAAAGCTAATATTTTGTATCAAACATTTTTTTTTTCTATAATTTTCAGTACAAAACATAAAAATTTTACTTCAAAGAATAGTTTTTAATACACTACAGTTGCTGAGTAATGTGAGGACAGCTGTACGGACAGACAGGCTCATTTGTGTTCTACTTTTTTTTATATATATATAAAAAAATCATTTTTCTTTTTCTTTTAAGAATCAATACATGTTTGTGATGGGTGAACATCGTGAGCTAACTATTCATAGATGCTTACTACATTCGTGACTGTAATGTTATTTGATGATGGCTTTTGTCCGCGACTTCAGTGTAAACTTCAAAATTGGGCCTAACGAGAGAAATTGAAAAATAGCGCTCACGGCGCGAGAGTATAAGTCACTAGAAACGCAACAGGTTGTGGGATCGATTCCTACTTGAAGAAATTAAATATTCTATATTTTTATTTCTCCCTTCTGGTGTAGAGGCGGGGCGGAGTTCGTGGGGCTTAATAGAAACGATGTGTCTTAATACTAAGTTCACAG
>FAPJ01005710.1:286-11494 GCA_001485985.1 Heliconius ethilla aerotome | reverse complement strand
ATTTAGAATGAAAAATCGTTCTATTTTCTTTTATTTGTTATAGCTATTGTAATATAACACTCATATGAGTATGACCCTAGTACACTTAAATGTGTTGTAAGCACGGTTATTCATTAAATTTAATTGTAAATAATTAATACTAATGATTAAATTGTCTAGACTTCTTGTTTATTATATAGTTAAGTATTTAATATAATAATTATCTTCTTAAAATAATTTACTCTTAATAGTAAACATAAGGAACTTAAAATTTGTGCGTTTCGGAGAACTGCCACTGACAGTACTCACAGACTGAATAGGACTAGATAAGACAAACTAGAACTTTTTAATCTATAAGTTGTCAAACAAAATAATGTTTGTAGTTTGTTTTTTCGAAAATCTGAATATTAATATTTAAATTTTAATTGTTGTATGTTGTATAACTAGGTGTTTCGTAAAAGTTGATGCTTTAACTAACGACCAAAATATATAAAAGCATAAGTAAAATTTTAACATTTATTAGAAATTTAGAATTAAGTACTAATTTTTACAGAGGAATTTTAGGATATTGATTTAAAAAATCATAATAATCAAGTTTTCTACTACATTTCTGACTAGCAAACTTCAGAATGAGACCAAGCGACGGGGTTGACGACTACGTAAGAATCGAGGACTTACTTTCCCAAGAAATCCCGTTTTTCGCCTGATAAACATTAATATTTTTTAAATTCTAGGAAGAGCCGGAACACATAAGAAAGCTTTTTATAGGTGGCCTGGATTATAGAACTAATGATGCGTCTTTGAAAGAGTTCTATGAACAATGGGGGGACATTGTAGATGTAGTTGTTATGAAGGATCCCCAAACTAAAAGATCCCGTGGATTTGGTTTTATAACATATTCTAGATCCCAAATGGTTGATGAAGCGCAGAAAAATAGACCACATAAAATTGATGGAAGGTATGGCTGTTAAGGACACTAATAAAAATCGTTTTAATATTAATATTGCATTGATTTTATATATTTACATTTTAGAATTGTAGAACCAAAACGAGCTGTGCCCAGAGATGAGATTAAAAGACCAGATGCTAGTGCAACTGTTAAAAAATTGTTTGTTGGTGGACTAAAACAAGATATTGAAGAAGAAGATTTAAGAGAATATTTTAGTGTATATGGAGAAATAATTTCAGTTAGTCTTGTAACAGAGAAAGATACTGGGAAAAAAAGGGGTTTTGGTTTCATTGAGTTTGATGATTATGATCCGGTTGATAGAATATGTTGTAAGTAACACAAACATCCTCCATGGTTAAATGTAAATAACTTAAAGTTTTATATGACACATACTCTATGCTCAACTTTACTCTGACCAATGTGTAGTATTGAGTTCTACCACTCCAAGTACAATATTTCGAAAGTTGAGCTGTCAGTGGGGAACAGAGTGTCTTAACTCTAGGTTCCCTCTGCTTGTATATGTGGGATACACAGTGAAGCTAAAAAAGTTAATTTTAATTCTAATACATTTTAGTGCAACAAAACCATAAGATCAAAGGACGTAGGTTGGATGTGAAAAAGGCCTTGTCTAAAAATGTAATGGGCAGTAACAACAGTAGACGAGGCAGAGGGTGGGGTAACAGGCAAGGTGAATGGGGAGAATCAGGTAACATATTATAAAGTTCAAATTAAACTTTAGCTTTACTAACTACTTATAATTTAAAAAATGTCCTTGCAAAATCACACATCAAAATCAATAAACCTTTGAATATCAGAGTTTGTCAGCCAAATGTTGATGCGGACAGTTTCCTTTTGGTTTAGGTGGCACTGACTTCTAAAATAAAGGATTTTAAATAGTAAATTGTAAGAACTCGATCAATACAGCTTGCCCTGAAAAATATATAGAAGCATTGTTGATAATGAATGTTTTAGACTTCATCGGAGCCAAAGACTAAACATTGTCTTATTCAAATCTTAATGATATGTTGAATTGTTATTTTTATTTTTTTACTAAGGTCAACACCATAATAATTTCTAGGCCTTGAAACTCGCGGGGCCCCCAACGAACTGTATGAATATTTATAATACTGAACTTATTTTCAGCTTTCAATAGGATTAGTAAAAAAATATAAACCTAAAAAATCTAAATAAGCCAAAAAAAATAATGGACATAAAATTCTTAATATTAGAAAAAATACTGAGTAATAGAAATTAACAAACAAAATAAGTAAAAGTAACTAGAGGAAATTCCTAATATTAAAAGTAATATTGGAAGTAGATCGAAAATGTATGAAAATTTACAAAAACGTCAACATTGTCTGCTCATTTGAATCATTCCGTAACAAAGCCCTGGACCATGCGGCTCCGTAGGCTAGGTCATTTTGAATCAGTGATATCACCTTAAGTTTTTATTAATTACGTCATGTACAGTAAACTATAATTTCAATCCAGATGAAATGCTAAAAGTGACTATTATATATTTTTTCATAGGCATTAATACCAAATTATATAAAATACATTAACAATAACCCAATAAATTTAAATTTATTGCAATAGTTACCTCAACCCTCAGAGATAAACTTACACTATCGCTGACTTTTTAAAATTTTTTATGGGACAATAATTTATTAAAAATATTGTCACACCAAGACTTTCAAATATCTCTATATGAAATGTTATCACTATCAGATTGGATTGGACGGATTAATATATATTATTTAATGTTATTAAAGAATATACATTAATCCATCCAATCCAAATTGTTAAAGAATTTTATAGCTAAATGATGAGTGCTTATTTGACTGCCTTAAATATGATTGTACAGTTGTTCTGTAGCACTTGGCGCTCTTTTGCAGCAGTGAGTACCACCACTCTACTGCTATATGCGGAATGAGGTATAAAAGTGCATTAAAAAATTAATTATTCTATTTTTCGCTTTAGGCCATGGTCCAGAAGGAGGCTGGAATAACCAAAATCCATGGGATAATTCAGGAGGACATTGGGATAACCCGGGGTATGGAGACCAAGGTTGGGGGCAGAACTTTGGCTCTGGATACCAGCAAAACTACGGAGGTGGTCCAATGCGACAGAATTATGGCAATCTCCGACAACAACCTTACAATTCAGGTATTGATTTTTTATATCACTAATTATTTTGAGGCCAATTGTGGCGCAGGGTCACAAGCGTGTGACTGTACCCAAGCAACAGGTTGTGGGTTCAATTCCCACTCGAAGAAATGAAATATTTATTATTTTAATTTCTTCCCTCTGGTATAGAAGTTTCGAGTTCAACTCAACCCACAATGTGTTTTAGGTTACTAGGTTCCCTCCCTACCCTGCTATCTAGGGATTACAGCGTGAAGGTAAAAATATATCTTTGCTTTTTTATACATTTCATTCCCCACGCACCGCCAAATTTACGGGATATTGCATGTTCAGTAGCAGAACTCAACGCCGCACTTTGTCTTGTTACCATAGCCAGAAAATGAAAATGATACATATCCCCGAACTTAAAGAAATTAAAGTCCCAAAATTAAGGAATAAATATAACATTATGTCTATTAGGTGGTCGTTTTAATACAGGTGGCAATCAAAACTTCAATAATGCGGAAAATACACCAACCGGCAACCAACGTCGATTCTAAACAATTATAGCCTCTTGTAAGTATGTTTGCTCATTTTAACTTACAAAACAATACTAGTATTCATAATTATATTATATATTTGCACCAATTACATTATATTTTATATATGAATATTTTAGTCATTATTTACACTTATATACAATTAATTAATAGTGTTTAAACTCAAAGTAATTATTGAAACATATAAACAATTTCATAGAAATGCTACAATTAATAATATTGTCCCTTTAAATATTTTATTGAATTTAAATGAGTTATAAATATTATATACATATATAACAATATATATTACAATTTTTATTACCAAAGCACAAACACATATATTCTACTTATAATGAATGAATTAATTACAAATGTTTAATATTATAAACGTGAAAGTTTGTATGTATGTTCATTTACTTTCACACAAAAACTAATAAACGGATTTAAATAAAACTTTGGACACATAGGCTACAATTTAAGTAAAGTTATTTTGTATAATTTTGCTATAATATAACAATAAGTTCAAATAATATGTAGAATATTTAAATTTTATCGATGAGATTTTAATGACTCTGAATATTTTATTTATAATATATAGTGTTATATATAATTCCATTAATTGATATGGTCGATTTTTAATTTTTACATTTATATTAGGTATCAAGTCATAGTTCAAGCTAGGCAGGTATATACGCGAGGAAACTAATAGTGAGAAGGGATTTTAAAACTTTCTACATAACATTTATCTAGTAAGGTTTTTGAAGGTATTGTGAGGCACTAGTTTCATTGTTCTCGCACTTTGATCGCAATTATACAATAGAGATGCTAAGTCCATTTTCCTTATACAAATATATGTATTTGCTCACATTAATGAGATTTATTTGATTAAAATTTTCATATAGTACAAATTTTAAAAAAGTTTGTTTTTTCATATATTTTCTAATTTTATATATTACAACTTATTTATATTGTAAATAAGTTGTAATAAGAACGTATGGCTTAGTAGTCACAGTGTTTGGAAGGTTTCAAAGAATCGCGAGTTCTACATTTAAATTTTTATGTTTTCTAATATATTTTTCTATCCTCATTGAGGAATAACAGCTTAAAAATATTAATTAATAATGCTTCTAATTATTTCATTTAATATACAAACATGTGTAAAGGACATCTAAAGGATAAAGAATAAATAAATATATCTAAATATATCCGCACACGGTTAAATATATAGCACAAGGATGTGTAAAAGATTTAAATTTATATTTCGGAAAGAAAAAAAAAGGAGACAATGATGGAATGAAAAAGAAATATTTTTTTTATTGTAAAGTTTATAAAATAATGGAATATGGAGTTAGCATGTTTAATATATTTTGTCATTCACACTTAGCACAGCATTAAGAAACTAATTGTTAGTTTTAAGTTCGGTGTTATCTTTTTATGTTATATTACAAAAGTTGTGCAAGTTCTGTGAATAATAGATCACGTAAAATCTTTTTTATAGTAAAAAATAATACAATATTACATTCCTATTACTTAAAAAATAAAAGTGCATTTTTATATGTATGTCAATGTTACTATTTTCAAATGATAACAAAAGTATTTTTATTGATCTCAAAATTTTACCATAGTTAAGACTCAATATAGGGTTCCTTATTAAATATAATTAAAAGCTATTTTATTACTTAACATTGTTATATTAAAAGAATATATTGTTGTTTTTCATCTTATTTTACTTGGTGTTATAATGTATAAGATTTATTTCTGTCTGTGTGCAATAAAATTAAATTGAGACTGTTTTCCATGGACTCTTCTATACTTTGGACAAGCTGTTCCTGGAAAAGCCCATGGTAAGTTGACTAACTAATAAAACTATAGAATAATAACAATGTCTTTTATTTTTTTTTCTCTTATTATAAACTTATTACATATGACAAAAGAATACTGGATAAAATAAAGTGGCAACACTGACTAGCATATTTACAATAAGTTTTTTTAAATAAAAACATCCAAAACAATAGTTAAATACATTTTCTTTTTAATCGACTGATAAAAAATCTTAATTAATTAAATATTGTCTATCAATACTAATAAAATTTTAAATTATGATTTTATATTAACATCTAATAACAACGCGAACATAGATTCAGATTTAAAATTTATCATTTGATTATATTTAAGCTGTTATTATGTTTGGCTGAAGCTTGTAATAAATTTTGTTAATTTATTTATCTAAGTTGGTTTGTGGGTGCACCGGTAAACAAGGGCATGCTGGTGGTCCGTATGGCGTGGTAAATATTGGTGGGAAAAATCCAGATGCCGCTGCTAGTTGCCTGAAAATGTCAGTGTTGCTTAGTAGCTTATTCGTAGTCCATACTAAATAAACGCGAAAGTGTGGGTTCGATTCTCCGTTCCAGTAGACGAAGCAAGGTGTTGCGTTCTGATGGAAAACTATTTTTCCGTCAAAATGCCGTAGAAATATGAAGATGATAATTAAAACTAAAGTTTTTTTTAGCACATACCTATACTGCTGGTCTAACTGGGCTTTTTCGATTCTTTTATCTTTAGCCCTCCTATTTTGAAACCATATTTTTACTTGCGTTTCGCTTAGTGACAACGCTGAAGCAAGTTCACATCTGCATAAAAGAAATTATTATTAATGTTAGTTATTTTCAAAATAATAATATATTTTAAAGGTTTAATGATGAAATAAATAATATATAGCAATTTATATCTTTTCAGTAGACCTAAAATAATTACGCAATTAATTAATAGGATTTGAATTTTAATGTAACGCCTGACCTTCTCGCCCGAGCAACGTATTCTCCTCTCGCATATTCTAATTCTAGTCGTAATGTCTGATGAGCTGAAAATGTAGTTCGCTGTCTTCTTGGCCTACTCTCCTTGCGTCTCCGTCGAGCCACTAGAAGAATAACATATTTTATAAAATGATATTATAGACATAGTCTGACTTAGATAATTTATATTGATAAATCTTGTAGAGACCCACCCAATGTGCAAGGTTGTAACTGTTTACATAATACTCGTGGGGCCAATGTCCAGTCAACGGAAAATATTTAAATATTTTCCCTTTCTCTTTCCGCTGAATTCTAGAGAAAGTCCGTGCTGAGTGGCGGAACTCAACGCCGCGATTTGCCTCGACATCAGAGCAAAGAAATAAAAACGTAAATTTAGGTAAATATTTCATTTCCTCGAGTGGGAATCAAACTTACATCCAGTCACGTTTACAGTCACATTTTGTATCCCTGCGTTACTACTGGCCTCGAAGAATAATTATTATTATTGGACTCCAGTCCAGTTCAAATTCAAATACCTATTTACTCAGTTGTAAAACGTACTCGTATGAACGAATTTAACCAAGTTGCTTTAAATGTGCTTTAATCATTTAAAGAGCCCCAACAACTCCAGTAGCATCTATTATCAAACCACATCTTGATCTGCTGGCTATTGGAAGTAGATAAATATACCTACTTTTTATAACGTGGCAGACATGTTTTGGATAAAGGAGTAAGAGGAAGATATATAAAGAATATTTTAACGAATTGAGAACTTTTCTTTTTTTAAAGTCAGTTGAAAATTAACGATATAGTGAAAATGCACAATAAATGTAGTAGTTTTGAAATTATTTTTGTTACCTTTATTTTATTGGTAAATAAAATTGTGAATCGATCGCTTAAAATGACCTGAAGACTACACCAAGCAAAAAGTTATTTAATACATATACCCACGTAAGTAGGTACATTAGACATTCTTCTGCAAAAAATGAATCTAAGGTTTCCTTCCGACTCTCGGCACAGGGAAGTGATTGTGTCCTGAGAGGAGCTTGTAAGAGCTCCGAGTCCATGCCATATTGTACGGAAGCTCAGTGAAACCTTGTGGGCGAGGGTGAATCACGATCATTTTAATAATCAGTTTGTAACCCTATACAGGTATCGCGGTGACGCTATTATTATGTTATGAATATGAGTGGATCGAATTCCAATATTTTAAGACTTCCACGTTTTTTGCATATTTTTTTTAAGTAATACCTAAGTAGATAAGTAAATTTCTAATTCTTATAATACATATATAAAAAGATGACATTTTTATTTTGATCTTGTTCTGGGATCTTATTAGAAATTAAATTCTTATTAGATTAGTAATTAAAAACTCGTCTCCAAAGCTAAGTGGAGAATGGAGAATTAATCTTAACCGAGAAAAAGGTAAAGCTGAAAATTTACTCTGTAGTTGGTGATTTGTTGTGATCTGGAACCTCTTCAGGTCTCTATTAAATGAAGGACAGGACAGCTTAAGGTTGTTGGCAGAACAACGATGGGCTGGGCTATAGGTATACTACAATGTAGCATGTGGGCTTATGCTGAGTGCTCAGGATACAATTACAAGCTTAGAGGATACAATCCTGAACTTTCAATCTTCTTATGTCCCAACAAAGCTTGACCAGTATTACCAACCTAATGAGAATGACTGCTATAGTCTACTGTAGTGTTCAATACCGGTGAAGTTGTTTATTTTTTAAATATAAATATTTTTTTAAATAGAAACTAGGTATACCAAATTTGTTAAACGTTTTCATCTCAATTAAGGTGTTTAGGTAATTTAATAGACGAGAGAGAAAGAGCGATTTGTGAGTGTTAATTATTCTTAAATAAGTAAGTATTATTCTTATAACGTCATATATATAATGTCAGCTTCAAAATTATCAATTAAAGTGAAAGTTCTCATAAATATTGTAAACCTTTTAATCTTTTACGGAAATCTCTATCAAGCAACTGTTCCCGGACAGAAGCACCGCACGCATAATACTTTACTAATGTCCGGTCCATTAGCGATTAATTTACGATCGAATGGCCATCAATATTCAAAAAAGCGTGTGATTTTATACGGTAGTGTATGTTTTAAAATTTGTATTCTTATTCCTATAATTTAATGATGAAAGGCAAAATAATATTTTTTGATTAGCTTCGTTCTGTAAGCCGAATGTATCAGGGTTGGCAGAGGGAGCTTTAAGTTAAGACACTCCCCACTTTCCGCATGAATCTGGAGCCATGGAATATTGATTGGCGGAACCGGCGTCGAGTTCTTTTGCCTAGACACCAAAGCGAAGAAATTAAAAATCTAATTTCTTTAAGTGGCAATCGAACCTACAACCTGTCGTTATTACAGTCACATAAAACGTCATCATCATCGACACCCATCTTTTGTCCACTGCATAGGCCTCCCCTAATTCTCGCCACCACATTGGATCCTCAGCTCTTCGCACCCATATTACGTAAAACGTAATTCACTTAATTAGTAGATACCTATGTGGATACTTAATACGTAGGTAGGTAGTTTTTGCTATAAAGAATGAAACGAAGAGGAAAAAAAGAATCTAAGAATAATACAATCTTCACTAAATGAACAAAGTAAGGAAAATTTAGTAAGAAATTCAATACTTCGCATGATCTGTGTCGTTAGACGGTGCGTGAGAGACCACTGTGTTTGGAGAATAAGTACTTACATCCTAATGATGCTTATAATGTTTCAAATTGTATGAACATAAAGACATTGGAATTTTCCTCATACATATATAGTTATATAGACATCATCATTTAGAACTAAGAATTTTACTCTCTTGTCGTTTACTAATGAGAGACATTAAAACAATTATCTAATTAAATTTTGACATTGTAGGTATATTATAGCTAGACAAAGATTAAACGTAAAATTATTTTCTATTATTCCGTTTAATCTTTTGCCGGTAGAAAACGTCTTCTTGCCGGTAGAGAAGTCTTTGGCGCATTAAGAAGTTAATATCTGTGGCCAATCGTGGCACAGAAGCAGAAGGGTGTAACTGTGAACGAGAAAGATTGCAGCTTGAATTCTCATTCCATTCAAGTAAATTAAAAAATATTTAATATTTAAATTTCCTTGCTGATGCTTTAAGAATTCAGCGAAAAATGAGATATAACGGCGTTGAACATCGTGAAACTAAAAAAAATAAATATTAATCTTAGCATAAAATCTTTATAGAGATTGTGGCTTTGGTCTAATTGATATAAAAATAAGGGGCGCCGTGGGAACAGTCAGCTGCGGTCGCATATGTAATTGGATCGGTGAGGGTGTAATCTGACTGAGTGTTGTCACATTAAAACATCACGCGCGCGATCGAGCTGAAACTGAGTGAAGAATTGATATTAATAAGCACTTTAAAAAAAAAGCTTCATCCCATAAAATTTATAGGATCACTTTGTTGTGCGGAAATCTCTGTGGGTGAGTCTGGCTTGCACTTAATTGGTTTTCGTAAAAAGATTGTAAATTAAATAAGTAGATACAAATACAGATTAATTTTATTTACTTTCTATATCTCTAAAGTCTAAACCATGTTTTTTACTATCATTTCGAACTTTAATAATTGTTTTTTATTAACGGAGTCAATCGCTTATTAAAATACTACAAACATTTATATAGCACACCAACATCTGCACGATTAATTAAAAAAAAAATAGGAAACCATCTTCTCTTCGTATCTTTCAAAAAAACCGTGTCCATCCATTTGGCACCCCCCCTAATCTGTATACTGTTGTTTGCGATTAAAAAATGATTGTGATTAATCAACAATACTAACAATACAATAATAGATCGTGTATTTTAGGGGATGCTACCCTTAATATTCATTAGCTAACCCCCTAATTACCGATTCGCTCGACCATCGCTGATGAGAGAGTACACCTGACTTCCTTACGCTTTCTTTATTTTCTAAGAGATATTGATATTGCAGAATCGCGCTCCGATAAATTTCAATTGGACGATAGAGCGTCTTGTATTATTGCTTATTTGAAAATATTGTTGGTAAGAATGACTGGGAGTCTTTCAAGAGGAATGTAGTTATTTAAATATACATTTTTCATTGAATAATTTTTCTAGTAGGTATCTATTATTATGGCCATATCTAGACGTCTTTTATGGAGGAGGTCAGATCTTCTAGAAAATAATTATTTAGTCGAAATCGAGTTAATGTTTCAAACATAATATTTACATGGAATATTACTTTATTCATTATATATATTTTTTATTCTTATGATTAAATATCAAGTCGGGGACTTCAAGCACGCCATACTTCAGTAATTAATCGAACTCGTGAATAGAGTTTTAAATTGTAACTTTTTTTAAGGTTTTGAGCTTTAAGAGCAAGTATGAAAAAAAAAGACTTGTTGTGCGCCTGTTTAAAATAAATTAACCCCTTATCTCTCCAAACATAAACATTACATCTGTTGGATCACTATAGGTAAATTAACAAGTTAGGCATCAAATTTTTTATCAACCAATTTTCTAATAAAATAGTTTTATCCACATACTAATCATAACATAATTAAAAACATAACAAACGATTCAATCATTCGACAACAAATTATCGAAGCTTAAACGTTCGGATGGACACGTCGTTCGTCTCCCAAATCCCAATCCTCTCAAATACGATGTAAAACGAGGACGATACAAATTGCGGCTAATGTAAATCACAATGTTATGATTCCAGCGCGATGAGCGCACGTGCTCGTTCCCATGGAACGAGACAACGGTAGATAAAGTTTTTGTAGGGTATATCACTACAATTTTGTT
>FAPJ01005700.1:251-13613 GCA_001485985.1 Heliconius ethilla aerotome | reverse complement strand
CTGCCTACCCTGCTACATGCATAAGTAAACTTTAGTACTTTACTTTATCTTTTATGCTACAAATAAATATCGTTTTGTCTGTTAGTATATTTTTTGTTATATTTTATGCATTCTATTTTTCTTACTTTGCCTTTTTGAGAGTCACTATTTTCAACTTTACTAAATAAATAAATGACTTAACCTAACGTACATATAAATTTTATACTGAATAGTGCTAATTCTTTATAAAGTGTAACGGTTAAATGAGGGTCCGAATCCAGAGGTACTTATTTCATCATTATGTTTTAATATAGTAAATAATGAAGGAAACCATTAAAACTAGTTATAGTAGTTTGACTATGTATTATATTGAACTTACTGTATTAATTATTATGAGTTTTTAATATTTAATGTAAATTTTATAAAATATGACGAGAATTGTAATTTTTTTTACGCGAGTGCAATATTTCATTGCGGATATCAATAATTGTAATTGTTTAATGGATGAATATAGTATAAATTTGTTGTAATATTTATATATTAGATTATCGACACTATTAGGTATTAGCTGATTCATTGTAGTCACGTGAATAAAGTCACAATAACGACTCGATTTCGACGGTTTTAAATATCCAATTTAGTATTAAAATTAATGTTAAATTAATTTAATTAATTTATTGTTTTTTTTTCACGAGAAACGACGAAAGAGTGACAAATGTAACGTAACGTAAAATTCCACAGGACAATTTATTTTTATCGATGAAATTTGTAAATTTGTAATCATTGCATAGGATCTTTGCGAAGAGTTTTAGTTGCTGTGGGTTAGCGCCGTGACCTAATCCATATGTTTCCGCTTGACCTACTTAATGCTGAAAAGAAATGGGTTGCAGAAAACCCTATTATCAATATATTTTTTTATGTCTTAAACTGCAAACTTTTGTGTAACACATTTTAAACTATTCTTATATATTACGTTATAAATTTAATTTAAAAAAAGTGAAAGGTTTAGAAACGAATTCTATACCTGTCAGCTAATTTTTCTAAAGCATCAATGTAATAAACAAAAGTATTTACGAATATACGAAATTATGTGTATAATACACTTATTAATAACTATATTTACTCTTTCGACGATGTGTTAAACTTGTGTTAATTCCCGATTTCCATCGCGAGCGGAGCGGGCCCATTAAGGGCTGCGTTGAACTCAAGAGTAAACTGTATCCTTTTATTTCCACCAATAAATAGTTGGGCGGAAAGGACTGAGCGAGGAGAAAGAGTTGAAATGAACTCACAAAATACAAAACTTTGTTGGTGGAAATGAAAAACTATTTTATTTAAAAGGAGTCCGTTCCGCCTAAGCAAAACCCGCTCTCGCACTCCTTTCTCTTTCGCGGTGGAAACCAGGCTTTAGAATTACAGGAAAGTCTGACTACTATATTTGCTGTAAGTCTTAACGTAAAGTCATAACTATTTAAATCGGGTAAATGTTAAATTAATGTCGACATGAGTAAATTGTTTTTTTTTTTAAATATTTATAGAGTTAAATTCCTAGAAAGGTTTCATTACCAGTAATTGGATAGTGTTAGTAAGGAGTGGCATCACAATTAACTAACATCACATTATAAATATAGTTTTGCGAAAACTGAAAACCGTTTAAACACTCCAATCTTTTACCAAGAGTTTTACACTATTGAAATTGACGCTGCAAAATATTTTTGGCACAGATATGCGATTTGTACTATATCTTTTCATTTGCTGACTGTAGTTTTGATTAAAATAAAAGATACCTACTTGATAAGCGCACAAAAACGAAAATTAATCTACTCGTACACCGTAATTTGTCTACTTATTTTTGTTTGTCTTTTGCTTAGTATTTCTTGCTTCGTGCACTTTATATATGAATTTAAGGCTAATAACTTATTTATTTGTCATTTGTCAATATATACGCCCCACTTTCTAAAGACTGAAACCTGAAACATATCATTTAGCTGGAGACTCGTTTATATGAACTGCCTTTTCGCGATTACAGCTTTTCACGTTCCCGCGTTTAGGTTTATTAATTGCTATAATTGTTCTCTATGTCTATAATAATACTTATATACCTTTTTATAAATTTCGTCCATTCTATCCGCCCATTTGTTGAATTTCTAAATAACTTTTCTAAAAGTACTTGACTTCCTCATGTAATGTAAACTGTCCCGTCTATTTATTGAGAAGATTGGGTGGTTTATATTTTTACCCGACTGCGCGACGCAGGAGGATAATGTGTTTTTCCTCAATTTACTCGTACATCACAAAGTTTAATATACTTTTTGATATATTTTTGCTGCACTCTGCTGTTTATTTCAAATTCTGATATGTCAGATATGTACACCTGTAAGGGTCGTTAATGCGTTGTAGTTAAATAAGAACCTCGCAGTATCCATATCTCTCTAGTTAACATCTCTGTTTAAATTAATTATTAATTTGTAATATATTATTAATATTCTTTCTTTATTTGCGGAACCTCTATTTCCTATTTTTTCCCATTAGAAACTGATTACCTAATAAAATGTTTATTTCTAATGTTACAATTATTTCTAAAATTAGTAAATATGGGAGTATCTAAAAATTTTCATTTTTTTTAATTTACCCTTGTTTTACAATAATTATCTTCCTTCAATATACATTATTAAAAAATATAATATTGATATAAATATTTAATATGGAAAACAGAGAAAATACAAATATAAAAAGTATATAATTAATTAAGATAATAGTGCAAATTAGGTTAAAAGCAGTTCTAACACATAATATATGAATAACTAGAAAAAAATTATACTTAAGTTAATCGGTGCGCTTTTGTTTTAATTTTGACATGTGGATATTGTAGGTTTTCGATTTTTGAACTGGAACCTTTTAATGTTATAATAATCAACCGAAGGTTCCTATTTAAAAATGGCTTATGCCAATTGCACGAGAAAACCTTAAAATATTGAATTTTATACTTTTAATTTTATAATCGAGTAACTTTTATGCTATACAAAAAAATATGTATGTTTAATGGAATGGAATAAAACTTTAATCTCTAACAAAATATGTCCAAAAAAAAATGTAACGATAAAAAAATGGAGGAGAATCGTGTCATATTAATTTCTACCTCAATTGTTAAGGCCAAATTTTGTTGTGAATGGTGATGTTTCCACATTCGCATATAGGTACATACTGTGGAACTTGTAGATTCATAAAAGACAATTCATTTTAAAATTTCCCTCTAATAATTATTTCTGTCTATTTTATTTAATCATTTCATTAACTTTGCCTTAACATGTGTACCTTAATTAATTATTTCGTATAGCTGAAGTAAATTGTTAAAGAAATATAAATGTATAAATATTTGATAATTGTATCATTTTCTTCTCAAAATTTGACATTTTGTTAACACATTTGTGAATGTTGTTTTTATTGTGTTCATATGAAACAGAAAAATATTTGTTGTCGATAAGCCAAACTTATATAAAATCTTTTATAGGAGCATGAATATCATATCCATACCATATATAGCTAAGTATTAAAGTACTTGCGTTAGGAATTTGTTTTTTGTATTTTATACGGGTCAATATTTTTGTTTTTCTCTTATCATTATGAAATAAGCTCAAGATATAAAATTATATAAACAGTCATTTAATAACAACGTCTTTGAACAACTTAATATGTATTTATTTTTTGGTTTTGTATACCTATCTATAATATCACCGAGAATAGTAAGTAGAATGTGAATAAAATTGTTTGAAATAATTTGGTTTTTGATTTAAATATTATAATAAGTACTTAATTTTATTCGTCAATAACGAAATGATGTTAAAACCCCATTAACAGGCGTTAGATAAATTTCCATTAAATTAGTAAGTTATGTTTATTCTTGTTTCTAATTATAAAAATAAGCATATAGGTACCTTAAAGTTGAAGTTGTATTTAAATATGTACTTTAGTTTCTAAGAAGTGCAGGTTCAAACAAATCGCGTTTTTGCACAATTTTTTACACGTTTTCTAAAAAAATATATTTCTTTCCTCAGTGTAAATAAATAATGGTATGTATAAATATCATCACAGTATGTACAGAATTCGAATTTCTTTTATTTGTAATCCAACCGTCAACTCACGCTAGACCTTTTGATTGGTAAACTCTTATCGTACCTATATATTTTTGTTTCATTGGCGAAACAAAACGGCCTATGCTTTTACATCTGTCTCCAAAATTCAATAGATTTTTTGTACCCTAATTAGGATTGTAAAATATAAGTATTAAATATTAATATAAAACCTTCTTACGTTCAACGATATTATTGTGTTCGCAAAAAGAAAAAACGACTACCCATTAAACGCTAGGAAACGTTAGGAACGTAGGTGGGTACTTAATGATAAAAAAAATATATGTACCTACATATTATTTGTATTGATTCGTATTTGTACTTAGATATTTCTATTTTTAGATACTGAACAAAAAGTTAATTACATCGTGTGGGTTGCTTAGAGAGCTTGTTGAATCATTCCTTGGAGACAAGTATTTTTTTCCAGATAATTTAAAATAATTAATTTGGTAGATAATAGGTATACGTGTAAAACTGAAAGGTTTTAATAGAAAATATTAGGAATTTATTCATTATTACTCAAAACTAGCAAAAGGTTTAGGTCTAACTTGTGGGATGTAGATAAGACACGTCCTATGGCTCACTTTAACATCACAGAAATTTCTTTGAATCTAAGAAGAGGCAGTTTGGATTTAGGTATTTAAAAAGAATAAAAAAGTTTTACAGAATTTATTACGGTACGTACCTATCTATCAGTAGTTAAGTTTAATATTATCATATTAGATATAACAAATTATAAATTTGAACCGCAATTAATGTCAGTTCAAGAACTGGAACTTAATATTATTTAAAACTACAAGTACAATACTACAACGAAATTAAAATGCTATGAAATTCCAGTATAATTTCAGCATGCATTGTCCACATAACATAAATAATATTACGCGCATCCCCTACTAATCGATTAGATGCGCGCGCTGACTTTTTTCATCGGAGCTATCACTGGGACATCGCAAACATCGTCAGCTGGTCAGGAAATTAAGAGGTACTATCATAAATTGTAAAAATATTATATTGAAAATAATTATATTAAACAACATTATTAGTTGACCAATAATGTTTGATTAATAAAAATATTAAGAAATCATAAAAGTAATGAATTAGTGTATGTTAAGTATATGTATTTCTTGTCAATTAAAGAAACATCATGCCGGGGGCCAGGCATAAAATCCTGGGACATGTCCTCTCCGGGTTTTGTCATAAAATGAATCGACGCAAGCCCCTTTATGGAGATGTCTTGGATACTCCCCTAAACCGTTGTCTTACAACTTTTGATATAACACTTTTAGGTGAGTTATTTGAATTATTATATTTTTGTAACGCTTTTTTTCTTTAGAAAAGAACTTACCACAGCATTTTAATATTTTAAATTTTTTTACGGGAATAATTTTAAAATATCGTTACCAATCGTTACCAATATAGGTAAGCAAATGTACCAAACATTTGCTTACCTATATGGATTGTGAGCTAAAAATAAACTACCTATTTCAAAAATGCATTTTGGGGGAAATTAACCCAATATATAAAAATATAAGTAAATTCTTAGAAAACCTTCAAGTATTAGTAGAAATAAGATTTTTTGTGTCCAACATTATTCTTACTTTTTCTATAGGCAGAAAACGATTTTTAGGTGTCGGTCATATGGTTGGAGCGGGTATTTATGTGTTAACTGGAACAGTGGCTCACAGTATGGCAGGTCCTGCAACGGCTTTAAGTTTTTTACTAGCGGGTATCACTTCTACCCTGGCTGCACTGTGCTACGCTGAATTTGGTACTAGAATACCGAGGGCTGGAAGTGCTTACGCCTATACTTATGTGAGCATTGGAGAGTTTTGGGCTTTCATTATTGGATGGAATATTGTTCTCGAATATATGATAGGTAATAAACTAGGAGATTGAAATTTTTCATAGATATAAATGTAATTTTGCCTAACGTGATATATTCAATTGTTTTAGGAGCTGCTTCAGTCGCCAGGGCGTGGTCAGGCTATTTAGATGCTATGTTAGATGGTACTATTAGTAACGCAACAAAATCTATCACAGGCGAATTAAACGTGACACTTCTCAGTTCATATCCCGATGTTTTGGCCTTTTTAATATGTATAGTAGCATCCTTAATTCTGGCAGTAGGGGTGAAAACTTCAGCGTATATCAACAATGCTCTAACAATTTTAAATCTTACAGTAATATCTTTGGTAATATTCCTTGGCTTCTATTACGCTGATATCACTAACTGGTCGGAGAAAAATGGCGGTTTTATGCCGTTTGGTTTCAGTGGAGTTCTAGCTGGCGCAGCTACATGTTTTTATGCTTTCGTTGGATTTGATAGTATATCTGCTTCTAGTGAAGAAGCTAAGGATCCTTCGCGATCCATTCCCATTGCCACTATCTTGTCAATGGCTATGGTAGCTTTTGGCTACATCCTCGTCGCTATAGCATTGACTTTAATGGTGCCGTATACAAGTATTAAGCCGGAAGCCGCGATACCAGAAGCGTTAGGCGCAGTTCACGCAGACTGGGCTAAGTACGCAGTAGCGGTTGGTGCTGTTTGTGGAATGACCACGACATTGTTAGGATCATTATTTTCTCTTCCACGTTGTTTATATGCTATGTCAGCTGATGGTTTATTGTTTGGTTTTCTGAGTGATATAAGTAACAAGTCACATATTCCTATTTCAAATCTAATAATATCCGGCATATCTTCAGCGTTAATAGCACTTTTATTCGATCTAGAAAAGTTAGTAGAATTCATGTCGATTGGTACATTATTAGCTTATACAATTGTCAGCGCGGCTGTTATAATATTACGATATCGACCAGCTCCTCCTTCAGAAGATAAAGTTTTCGGTTCCCCTCACTTGGATTCACCAATGGATAGAGAAGACAGCTCAGCTACTGGCACTCCCGGGAGTGGTGATGGAGGGTCATCTTCTTCGGAGGTATCTTTATTTGTATTTTAACCAAAATAATAATTTAATAATATAGTACAAACTTAAAAAAAACACGTATCTTTTGAACTTTTCAACTTTTTAAAAAGTCCACTAACAAACAATTAATGTAAAACTTGTAAAATAATCAACAGATGTTCGAAGCGCTAACAGTAGGTAGACTTCGAGCGCAGTACGCCTGGCTGGAGCCTCTCGCCGGTGGCAGGGCTCCAGGGAGTGCAGTCACGAGCTGCGTATATGTATTCACTGCGGCCGCGGCGGCGCTCTGTGCTCATAACCACTTCTTGGCTGAACCAGCAGGACTTTGGGCATTGTTACCAGATTTCATACTAAGTTTCATTATTATAGCTTGTAAGTATTCTATCACATTTTCTTACCATTGGAATATCTAAGTATTTAGTAGATATATATCTATTAATAGTTTAACATTTAGAAAACTTGAAATTTAATCTGGATTGATCTGTAAAAACTTGATCTAACTAGATTGGTGTATTTAATGATTCTATATTAATTTAAAGGTTACTAATTCAATACGTAGAGCTAGTTATGTTTGAAGATGTTAGGTAGTTTATTTTCGCTCAATGCCATTCACAGCTGTAGCCATCGCTCTATTGTCAATTGTTACTCATATAAATAGCGTGTAATTAATATAAAGGGAATATGACAAAAATATTTAAGTGTTTAGTCATTTTAGTTCATAACTGTAATAAATTAAAGTACCTACAGGTGGAACTTGGAGCAAATAACGGATTGTTTTTATAGAAAAGCTAAATACAAAAAATAAGTATACCACACGTTAATTTCATTGTTATTAATGATTTGTAGTTGTTTCTCTTTTCAAAATATGTAGGTACAAGGGTCGTATATGTCTTGAAATGTTATACCTATAGGTATATGACAAGATATACAACAGCTTATATATTTATTATTTTTTATTTATTTATTGCCACAAATACAACGATTAAGATAAAATGTAATAAAAATATGAATTTCGATGCTACTTCACTTTGATATTTTTTTTTTTCAGGTTTGGTAGTGATTTGGGCGCACCAACAAAGTCCTTTAAAATTACCATTCCGAGTGCCTTGGGTGCCGTTGCTGCCAGCGGCTAGTGTTATGCTTAACGTTGAATTGATGGTCAACCTTAATGCTCTCACTTGGGCGCGTTTTGCAATTTGGATGACTTTTGGTAAGTCTCTTTAGCTTTGTATAATTCACACATTTTGCGGTAACAGCGGACACAGCCTAATGTTTTGATTTTTACGTTCCGCTTATTATAGATATATGGGTTTTAGGGCGTGGTAAGCGGTAAACCAACATCGCAATTTGTTTGATCAAAAAGCAATATAAATAATCGCCATAATCAAAGAACAGAACAGAGCTGAAAAAAATGTTGCACATTAAAATTTATTATTTTTCTATTTCAGGACTCCTCCTATATTTCCTCTATGGAATACATCATAGCAAACTCGGCGAAGGTGTGACTGGTCTGCTGTCCAGGTCGGGCAGCGGGTCTGCCCACAGTTGGGGGGCGGTGGACAAGACTAACTCATTAGCGCGCCGCGTCGGCCGCTTGGGCCGCGGCAGTAAGAGCGACGACCGCAAACCAATCATATGTGATGACGAGCTCGCGAGGCGGGAACCTTGATTTTGAACGTTTATTAACACCGAAATTTCCTTTTTATTTTTAACTCTGTATCCCGCTGGGCACGCTGAGGAATCCTAGAGCGAAGACATGACAACAGAACACAGACCAGCGTTATGTCTTCTTGAAATTAATCCATTCAATAACACTAGGACATACTTACAACCGTCGCGTTTATAAGTCAGACGGCTTCTACCGGAATGACTGTTGTGTTTTATATTTTGCAATTCATTATTATTCTATATTATTAATTATTAATACGTATCGATGTCTCCGTTAGAATTTAAAAATGTAATTAATTATTTTATCAATTGTTGAAATCAAACCGACGAGCGAGTCAATTTGTGATCTCGGATGAGATTAGAATTTAAAAAATATTTTAAATTGTTATGTTCTGTGTTATAGTGAAAACTTTTTATTATATTTAAAAATGAAATAAAAAAAATATAATCTATAATATAGATTTTGTGCTGAAATATAATCGTATAGATTATAAGGAATTTTGCACAAATATTGCAAACATCGAACTCAAAATTTTTACCACCAAATATTTTTCCAATCTTGAACCAATAAAATGTTGCCAAAGTAAAAAAATATTTCACATAATACAGATATAATAAATTTTAAGGTTTGGAAACAGGTTAAAAAAATGAAACTGTTTTAGTCCCTATTAATTTATTTATAACAAAATATGGTTTTAATTATACACTCCTCAAATAGAATATCTATTAAATTTATACACACTCTCTCAGTAGCGACTTCAACAGCACTTTAAGTATTGTTGTATGAAATATTTAAATCGTTTGAAATGCACAAATTGTTTAACTTTTAATATATTTGATAAAAATTAGCTCTTCCTAGTGCTTTATATTTGTTTTCTATTTGTAACTTACATACCGTGTTTATTATAATTACATTAAATAAATGTTGAGCATTCACAGTTTCATAGGAATGTTATCAAATATTCAGTGTTCTTTATAATTCTAAGTTGTCACATAAAAAAACGTTGTCAAATTTACTGTTATAAAGAAACGTATGCTGTGTATTTTAAGAATTGTTGATGTGTATATAAAGAAATTATAGACAAAGCATGTTTTAATTCCCTGTATTTATTTAAAAAACACACAAATAATACTATTATTCGTTTTGTTTATTAGTAATTTGTACCCAAGTTAAATACAAGTTGGGATACGCATCCCAAGAGTGTCAAATTGTATTTAAGGAGATAAGAACAACCAAATAAAATACTATCTGTATTTGTACTACAAGCTAGAATATTATAAACATAAGATCTAACACAAAAACATTAAAATAATATATTTATAACAAAGAACTCAAAGTTCTTCAAAAACAAATTAAATTTACAATTGCAAGACTTTTAGACTTCTTGACTAATCATAGATAATTTAAAAACAATATTTACATCATTAAATGATAATACATATTTTACAAACAAAATATGAATAAGCTTATAAAATATCACAATATCATTCGCCTATGTTACTTGTAATAGACATTGTTATGTATATACTTAACCTAAATCTTTTAGTATTTACTAATTACAAATGTATTTGAGTTTAAAAGTGGCGGGAACGAGGAGGTAACGTAGGAACGTCACGATACATAATTTTTTTTACTTTATTCCGTATACCGCATATAGCAGGGTGCCTACCCTAAAAATATAATAATAATATAATAGGGTGCAGAGGGAACCTACTGTTAAAACACTCAGTTCCCCTCTTTCCGCCGAAGGAGGCATTGCGTTTTATATGTTCCTATATATTTTCCATAACCTTATTAACACAAATATATAATAACTATATTAAAAGAAATATTCATATACCTTATGTTATATATGTCAATTCTATACGCAGATTAAAGAAATAATTAAGTTCATTGACATTTCGAAATATGCTAAAGCTAACACACAATGTACAATATCATACTGGTAAAGGTGTTAAATTTATGACTATGACTGTCATAGTCATAAATTTAACACCTTATTGCTGTTTATTTTTAATTTTGCAAAGGCAAAAATAATATTAACTTCGAAATTATTTATTTTCAATTTTATTAAATATTATGTTTATTATTATATATGTTTTAGCTTAAGTAAATATTTTTTTATGTTATCCATGGTCATTAAGCTTTTAAAGAGCAAACTCTACTTATTAACCACTTTTTATCAACATAATACTAGAAATAAATTGTGAAATGCTACTCAAATATTATCAATAAGAATGTATATATGCATAATATTTTAATTATTATCTGCAAATTTATAGTAGTACCTTAAAAACTTTTTTATATATACAAAACATTTTTTTTCTCATATAAAACTAAATAAATACTTAATAATAGGGATACTTTTATATAAAAATATAATGAAAATATTACTGTAAATGGAATTATCTTATAATTGAATGACAAAAGTTAGCTAGCCCTAATTATTATCATAGTTAGGAATATTCGAAGCCTGTTGTATTTTTTTTTCAGGTTCACACTTTATTTCGCTCATAGCAAGGTGGCAGAAAGAACCTAGTGTCAAGACAATGTGTTCTCCATTTTCCGCCCAAACTTGAGACACTGTGTGTTACCACTGTCGTACCTGAGCGGGGATATTAAAATAATTCATTCCCCCAAGGAATCAAACTCACATCGCGCAGCGCTTACGGTCAGACGCTGACCCTGTGTGCCACAATGGCCGTTATGCTGTTTATGAATCAGCAATAATAGAAATAGATAGTAGAAAATATTAGTAGATAATATAAAAATGCTACTTATTTAATACAAAAATTTCTGCCAAAATATTTTGTGCCTGGTATATAATGATATATTACTGTTATTTCTAATAGTAAATAAGTATTTTATATTATTCTTTATTTAGGTTCAACAAAAATAGTAAAAAATACAGTGAGTTAAGTTTTCACAAAATACGTCTCCAATTTATAAAAATTGGGAAAATATAGAATAAGTTAATAATTGCATTAAATGAACTATTTACTTAAAAAAAGATATTATTCACTATAAATATTATTACAGCTAATATAAACTACAAGAGAACCAATTGACGCATACAATACGCGTTACCATAGCAACGTGAATATTCAAGTGACATACAAAAGTGTGAATTTCCAAACATATGATAGCATGTGTTATGTTTTATTTTATTTCACTTTTATTTAATTTTTATGCATTAGATTTAAAAAATATTACCTGCACTCCTTCTCCATATAAACTATCACTCTGCTAAATTTCATACTCCCTTATCCGCAAAATTTTCGTAAAAAGGAGTACAAATTTTTTGCTTCACGTATTGATAATATGGATAGTAAATTTTTAATTATAATTACAGAGTATAGTTAAAAATCAGTCTTATCGTTTGCGTGGAATCTCCCAAGCGGAGGCGGGAAGACGTTGAAGGCGGTTGATGGTTTTCCGCCCCCATTGCAACCAGAGGTAACCGGCAACCAGACAGACAACCACTTCAATGTAGAAACCGTCGATTCTTGTCTCGCATACTCCACCGTTGTTCTTGCAAACCTAGAAATATTAATAATTTGTTTTAAAAATTAGAGAAATTCTAACTAAATTAATAAAAAAAAATAAAAAATGTTAATTTTCTAAAGAAAAATTCAAATATCAATAACTTACATCACTCTCCAATTGCGTAGCACACGTGTTATCATTCAATAATTCAGAAGTGCAATTCTTATACGTGAGGTGGTCTATAGCCCACAGTGCCAACGTATTGGGCCAATTAGTACCAAGGTTTGTT
The DNA here is from genome assembly GCA_001485985.1 of Heliconius ethilla aerotome. Classification (NCBI taxonomy): domain Eukaryota; kingdom Metazoa; phylum Arthropoda; class Insecta; order Lepidoptera; family Nymphalidae; genus Heliconius; species Heliconius ethilla. The sequence continues at coordinate 1,133 of FAPJ01005700.1, read as the reverse complement.
ACGGTGTTAAGTAACGTCATGTAAGTGCCCCCCACAGCAGGGTCTGACACTTTGGCGAAGAAAGCCATTACCGCCACGAACATACAGTATAGACATGTCTGGAATATATTAGTAAATATATATTATTCTTAAAAATATATAATTAAAAGTAAAGTAAGAACATAATTAAAATCGTATAATCGTTTACTTGGAACTTTTTGAAGTAATGAAATAAACTATAAATCTATTTTAATGCACGAGTAGTAATCACGAAAATGCACTAAAAAAGTTGATGTATTTTGATAATAAGCTGTTAACTCCTTATGAACAAACTAACAAATATAAAAACTATGTAAGTAGGTACATAATTTATTATAAATAATTTTTCAAACTAAAAAGTCAATATTACTCTAAATGACTAGACTGTTTATTGTTGTGTTTCTGTTTATTCATGGATATATTTATAATTGTGGCACAGCAGCACATTGTCTGAATGTAAACGGGACAGTTTAAGGTGCCCACCAGGGGGGATGAGTTGCCGAGTGTTGCGTTAAGTTACACCCACTCAATATGCATCTAAATAACAAAAAAAAAAATTAGTGGTATATCGGAAATTAACATATATATAAAACTAGGTTCTCTCTCCCTATCCTGCTATATGCGGGGTAAAGTGTAAAGCTAAAAAAATATATGAACATACCTGATGAAACACATAAAGGCACATCAACAGAAACAGGTAGGAGTACGAAGGGCCAGAGTTGCCCAACAGGCTCGGCGTGACCGCTACAAGCGCGGCCGCCAGGGGACCCACGATCAGACGTAGTGGAAAAGCTCGTAGCCACAAGGATAGTGGAGCAGGACCGGTTGTGTGTTTAGCTAGATACTAAAAAGATATTTTTTTTT
>FAPJ01005699.1:5822-15956 GCA_001485985.1 Heliconius ethilla aerotome | reverse complement strand
GTAACCGCGTGCGGGCCGCTTGTATAATATAAAAATGCATGAGTATATAACGTCACGAAACGGAATTAGCAGGTTCACACTTTAAGGCGAAATCTACGACAACTACATTATACAGGTGATTGGTTGTATAAAATCTAAAATTTCAAATTTTAAGAAGACTAGTGATAATTATAAGATTAGTATAAAATAATGTATGTTAATCTTCTTGTAGAGAACACCTCTCAAATGCAAAAATATGCTGTCAATTTAATGTATAGATTCACTTTATTGTGTTGTTACCTATGTCATTACTTTCTACGTTATATTTAGCATAATAATTGCTTATATTTGAATATTTTAAATGTTGATTTTCATGATAATAAACAAGATATTTATATTTTATTCAATTTTAAAGGTTTTTTCTTATTTCTTACTATTTATTGTAGACTACAATAATGGTTTACTTTTAACCCCCGCCAAAAGAGGGTGTAATAAGTTTAAAATGTTTAAATGAATGGACCGATTTGAGTGCGTTTAAGCAATTGAAGAACTACAATCACTTTGCCAAGGCGAGGTGGTTTTTTTTAATAGATTATTTCTGTAGCAATTGTAGATGACAACTGATGTGTATTTTCAAATACATTAAATTCTTAGTTTAAAATTGTTAATTTAACCCTCTTGCTTGTAGCCTCGTGTAAAAATCGAACCCACATTTACCCCCCATTTACAGTTCATAAATATAAAAAACCAAACAAGTTTACTAATTATCGAATAGAACTTATTTGCTTATTATAAGTAAAATCTATAATTAAATGAATTAAAAAAACAATGAGACTGACAAATGAAAAAACAAAGTGAATCATACAACACTAACGCTAATATATAAAGCTGTTAGTATTCAATTGTGCTGTTTGTATGGTAATGGCGGCCACGATGTTCCGATGTCGTACCATTTACATATTTATTAATATCAACCCCCCCACTAACCCCCCACTACCCTTATTTTGATCATAGAAATGCTAAAATACGGGGTGATTGATAAACAAATATGGAAAAAACTTTCTGCCGAATCATTTTGTTGGGTTTTTGTGGGTAGTTTGATGTTTGGTTTATATTTCAACATGTTATAGATTCCAAGGAGATTTTTTTAGTAATTTCTTTTTCTGTGCCTGCTATGTCTATAAGAGGTTCTAAAGTTACTCTCAAATAAAATTGGCTAGAATTGAGTTAAAAATTTTGATATTGACTATATATAGTTACTTTCTTATATTATAAAGCTAAAGAGTTTGTTTGGTTAAGCGCACTTATCTCAGAAACTGATATTAGTTGAACAAAATCCGTTTTGTGTAGAGACTATAGAGAATGCATTTTATGGAGGGAGGCAAGGCTAATTGTTTCGTTATGTTACATATATACGTGATACATAATTGAAGTTATTTAGTAATTAAATAACTTAGCACTAACTAATAGTTATTTAAAGGAAGCGCTGGTAACCCTGGAAAATGGGGAACGGAAAGTCGTAATGGGGACGAAGTGACTCAACACTACCTTTCCACGTTCTCTCTGCCTACCCTGTTACATGTGGCATACAGCGTGAAGCTATAAAAAATATCTTAGGATATTTTACATTTCTTTAAAGAACTAAAGGAAAGTTAAGCTACCCTCCATCCTACAGTTATTCTCATTGTTATTCCCAGCAGTGTACAATTTTTGTTCGCATCTAACCGGTTTTGGCTATTGTTTTGGACTTGATTGGGTTTTTTTTTCTTTTCATCGGCTTCGACCACCCGAACGATGTTTCTGACCTCGTCTTTGGACTATTTCGTTCATGAGAAGAATTCTATATTGTAACTGTTATTAAGTGAAATTTATATTATGTATTTCATTTATCAAATGTATTTAACTTTAAAAATAAAATAAATGCGATTAAAAACTCTTTTTTTTAGTGTCACGCTTTTTCTCCATTTTTCCCAAATTTTGGGGGCATTCTTTGTTGAGTGGCGGATTTTAACGCTGTGCTAAAATTAAATATTTCATTTCGTCGAGTAGGAAGCGAACCCACAACTGTTTTCAGTCCCGCTTTGAGCCCCTGCGCTACGACTGGCCTCGAGATTCTTTCTTAAAATGGCAGATCTACACTCTGCACATTTATTAACTAAAATTGCTATATTGTTTATTTTAACTAAAAATATTTGTATATACAGTACATAAATGAATAATTTTAGAAAATTAAAAAGTATTTTTTATTTATAAATCAAACTCGTTCATTTAAATTGTAAACGCTTTTAAAAAGTTATGTTTTTAAAGGTTATTATATTAAGTAAACGCTCGACCTTGTATTTCGTACGAGCTTAACCTCTGCAAATTCATTCAAATACATACTTTTGTTGTGTGCGTCAATTGTAAGCTACGTTTTTTTATCAGCCCAATAAAATTATCCGTCTTTTCTGTGAACTATGATTTCATATTAAAATTTCGTTGTAATAAAATATTTTTTTATACAAAATATTTCCTTCTGAAAATTCTATCTAAGCGATACGAGTATTTTCTATTTGGCAACAGTACAAAAAAGACATTTCTCCATAAAGAACATGGAGACATTTCCGCAATCTATCGAGTGCATGAGTTTTGCCGCAGCTAAAGTTTCAACGAAACTTCGAGCCGATGCACATGCCCCGATCCGACTCCGGGTGGTTTGAGCAGGTAGAGAAACAAAAACCTCACATAAAAAACGACAATCTCTCTCCAAGGGGGTAAAAAACGTCGGCAAAGAAAAAATAACTCTATGTTACCAAAATAAAATCTATTTTAGAACAACAATCATATTAACCCTCGCCACGACGCAGGGGTCTAATGACACCCGAGATTTTTTTGCGATTTATTCTCTAGTTGATGTTAATTAGTATTTTTTTTTTTTCGAATTCATAAAAATAGATGGCGTTGAAATTGTGAAACACGCGCACGCGATACGCTATTTTTAAAAATTACTTGAAATCTAATATCGCTGTTTAAATTGTTTTTGTCATTAAAGTCACGAATACTCGGCACAATGTGGAAATATTCTATAATAAACACAACAAAGTAAGTGACTTCCAATTAATATTACTTAGTATGGTTATGTTAAGCATTTACAAAGTAAGGGCTAGTAAAGGCATCCAAGTGGCTAAGTGCGGCTATCCGCCTGCCAATGGGAATATTATAAATCGTCGTACACAAGGTGTAGAAGTACCCAAGTCTGCCAAATCACCAGCCGGTGTGTATATATTGGCAAGTGTACGGACTACACTGCCAAGTTTCCTCCCGGACTTGGACGGCCGACGTCCGCCAGGTGCCAAGCCGTCACTCGTTTAAGGTTCCTCACCAAATGGGGAGAGATAGGACGATTTATTTGTCCTCGCTCTTTTAACTGGGTTAATGAAAAAGTGCTCGTGTACTGAATAAATCACTGATAGCAGATGCGTCTCGCTTAACTTTTTATGTGAAATTGAATACTGTAGTGGAGGTCTACGTAAAAGCAATATAAAATGACTTTAGTTGTTTGTTTATGGCCTTGTTTCTACAAACGAGATTGCTGCTCCTCGGGCGAAAATCGCAAGATGAAATACTTTACTGTACAAATGTATACTTAACTGCTTTTTTTTATTTGGCCTCAGCAGTTGCTCACAGCGCGTAGAGTATCCAAAATAAATATTTCGAGTACACGATGAGAAATTGTTTGCTGTAAAAGCTCCTTTTTTTAAAAAAAAAATCTGTTATTAAAGAACAGTATAGTTCATCTTACAGATTTTTGGGTGAATGTACTGAGGTTTATAACGAAATTCGTAAAATGATATATAAAATTACAAGTTTACACATAAATATAATTATTCTAAATTAATGAATGGCAAACTGACATTTTTGACGTCTTTGTATTATCTATATTTTACAAAAGGTCCTTGCAGTATCAAGTTGCTAACCAATTAAGTTTATAAATATTTTTGTATAATTTCTGCATTCTGCATATTGTACCAATATTCAAATAGTTCTACAATAATGCTATGATTAATCTAATTTTGACAGTATTAAATTAAATATTTATAAAAAAGCTTAAAGAAAGAAATATTAGTGAAATTCTGATAAAGTATTTTTTACTTATTTCCAAACAAATTATTATTTATATAAAGTCGTTAACGTGAAGCACAGCATCATTTGCCTTCAATTTATTATTACATGCAATTAGAAATAACGTAACCAAATTAAATTGCTACACTCATATACATTTAAAGAGCTACATTTATACATTTTCTACTATCTAGGTTATACCATCAAATTAATACGTGCTTTCTTTGTTGTTTATAGTGCGATCGTTTAACGTTATTACGTCGTCTATTGGCTATTTTATATAAGTTGCATTCATCTGTGGATAATGGCAGCTTAGTCAATATTTAAATTGCTATATAATTTTATTTGTACGCAATTTTCTTCTCCAATTTAGTTTTCTACTTTTCATTGTTTTTATGGCATTGTAAAATAATAAAAGTGCTGTTTTTATAATTTAATTTGATAAGAGAACAATAGGGTAATGGAATAACATAACATAATATTTATATGGGAAAAGAATTAACACAGAGAATGTTGAGTGAATTCATATTTTTATTGGCATAAAACGTGATTGATACCAGCTACTTTTTTTCAATATCTGGTGCTATTTATGTCAAAGTAAATAACGGACATATTTAAAACAAAACATTTAAAAAAGTACCTGTAGATTATTACACTAGTATTACTTAATTTCCTAGTAATGTCGTAAAATTGAAGAACGGATTACTTTAAGACTAGGATCTTTCTACTTATCCTGCTAATCGGGATGCGTAAGGCTAAGAAACACATTGACATCTAGTCCAATTTTTACGATAAAATAACTTCCAATATTATTATTTTATGTTTGTATATAAACTATATAACATAACACAAAAAATATCACATAAAAACGAAATTTAATTAAATAAATTACTCAAAAATAATAGGTTATACGCACAACTTTTGTCTATCTCCACAAGTGAGCGAGGGAGAGGCTAATGACGCGAGCAGGTAAGGGTTACGGCGATTTATTTGATATTGATAGAAACTTATTGCTCAAAATTACCCATGATTGCCGTGGAGCGGATGGACCCTGAGATTGTTCAGAATACGTGAAGGTAAAGTTACGGGTAAGGTTTAGCTATTATATTTCCTATTGCACATTTTGTGCGTTCCCTATATATAATTTATTATATTAACTTGAAAATGTAAAGCCGTTATTTTAATTTTTATTAGTTTTTGAAGATTGGTTCGTTTTTTTCTTATTACCGTATGTACATTTAAAATCTATTAGTTTTCTTATACACGTTTCTTTTTCAACACTATTTTAAATATTATCAATGTACATATAGCTTTTTGAGGTACCGGATATATTTTTTATTCCAATTTCTCAGAGTTTATTATTTATTTAACTGAAATGTTTGAAAAGAAAAGTTTTAATTTTTTTAAGTAAAAACAATTTATCTAAGTCCTTCAATAAATTTTATTATATGTAACACAGTTTATTTAAACAGCACGACAAAGAACAAACCCTACACAGCCAAACAGCAGATGCCGACATAAAAATGATAATCAGTAGTTATATTTAAATTAACATCATAATCATATCTCAACATCTACATCATAATATAAGGCAGGAGGTAGAAAACATTGACCTCCAAGCAAAAAAGCTAGATCCAGATGCGTCATATACAGTGTGTTTCCGTTTCGTGCCGTAATGCCTCTAATGATATTACTGGCCCGTGGCGGCGTGCCTTTGTTTCCTTAAATTGATCAAATATAACCAAAAGGCAGGTATAAAAGTCAGCTTTTAAAAAAAAGGTTTAAGTTGGACTAATTTTACTATAGCAAGTCATTGCAAAGTGATGTTTTGAGGGCTGTGTGTGTAGTCATTAGAAGATATGAAAGTTTGAAATCGATTAATTATTATAAATATTAAAACTAAATATATTTTTTTAAATATCTGTGAACTATCATTAGTCTATGCATGAACAGAATTTTTGTAAACTTATTTATCTGTGGAGAATATTTGCAAAAAGCAACAATAAAGTGACAAATTCCAAAAGAAAAAATAAAAACGAATTGCTAACCAAAAAATTACAAAACATTTAAAAATAATCAACATAAACATTTAATGCATTAATTATAGTGTCGAAACATTTGTTTGTACGATGTCTAATTTAGCAAAGGTTTTTAAAGTAAAATGTATTTAAAGGTTAAAACGACATGTAAATGGCAACACTGCATAATCAAGACTACCAAATCACGATCAAGGACTTCACACACTTGAAACATCTCCATACGTTGACCTCAAAGTGAATAACACTAGAGCATATGCGTCATTTATATTGTCATCTCATTTCCTTTTTTTTACTCTTGAAATTTAACGTACTTAGAGATGGCAATTAGTGTTTAACTGGCATTAAATTAGTTCTAATATAGGTATCACATATACAATGTATTGATCTAATGTTAATATATTTTTTGGTAGATACTAATGAGTGGCAGAATAATCTATCAATTTCCCCGAGAATGGATTCAACCCTACAACCATCGTGCTTATAGTCAGACGGTGTCGTATTGTACCACTGTGGCGTCAAAGTTAATGAGTAAAGGTATATATATACTAAGCAGGTATAAACTTAAGTTTTTGTAAATGAAGTTCCTTACCAAATACATTATCTATTCTGTCTGTCGTTAGTTGTAACTTTTCAAGTTTTCAGTCGACTTCTTAGTATATTTAGATATTATAGCATTTTTTAGGAGAACGGAGTGCTGTAACACTGGTTTCCTTTCTTCTGCTGCAAACTATTTTTTTTTTATTTGGAAACGTCATCAACGTTTCTTTATTTTTTTTTATTTCACCCATCTCTCGTAGTTAACAAAAGAAAAAAACCTGGCTATAAGTTCTAAAAAATATATAATAAAAAAAATAACGTTTTTAAAATATTATTTCATAAAATACTAAAATCCGATACAAATTCGTATATATATATCATCAGTTAATATTTATTTGACATGGTTAAATTATCATTGGTAACTAACTGGGACATGGGGTATCGACAATCTGAAGATAGCGACACGCTTGCACAAGATGTCAAGTATCGCCCTCGATACTTTGAGGAGTTTGGCTGTTATTGTCCAAATAATGGAGAATGGTGAAATTGTGTCAAAACTACTTGGTTAATCTATACTAGTATTTCTGTTCTTGGTCTGGTTGAATGCGGTAATCTCGGGAACTTTTAGTTTGTATTGATGTTTGTCTTTGCTTTGGATTGTATATTTATCGAATCCTCGAAGGTCAAAAGCGTTAATCGTTTCGATACGACCGACTGTACCTACGCTACGATCAAATACTTTGGATATTAAAATTGTCTCTTGCTCATGGAGGCTAAGCTGTAGGTGAAAAATAGTTTTTAATAAAACTATTATCATTATTATTTTATCGGTTAATATAGCCCATATCCATCCTTTATAAATACCCAATCTATTACAATATTCTTTTTTCTTAATTTTAACCAGTATTTCTTGAGATTAGGCCGGTCAATCAAACAAATTTATAATTTTAAAATAGAGAATAGAAATATTTAATTATTATATATTATACCTTCACGCTCTATCCCGCACATATTAGGATAGGCTGAAGAAATCTGAGAACCTTGTGTTAAGAGACTCACTTCCCATTAAGACACTACCCGATTTTCCATCGAATTCTGGAGATTTTATGCGCGCTTTATCTCATTAACTCACCGAATATATATAGATGTTAAGTTGAAAAAGAAATGGAAAACTTATTGATACAGTCCTTTATTTCCAAAGTGCGTTAATTAATCAATTTCAACTAAAAACCCTCATAAAAAAAAGAAAATCAATAGAAAAAGCACAAAAAAGATCGTACCATACCCACCACAGTGTAGATGTGATGGAAATACGAATCCTGGCGGCGCAATGCATCGAAGATTGCGTCGCAATGCGTCGTCTGCGTTTAGTTCTACATTACTTGCTATCGAAGCTAACGTTTATAAATCACCTGAGTGGATACAGTTTATATTCTTACTATGTTTTTTGTTTACTGGAAAGTTTATGACTGAGTATACTATTAGGTTTTCATAAAATACGTAATTTTAGTAGTAATGTGTGATATAGATGTGTATCTAGATAGATAGACAGATATCTGTCTAGATGGATAGATTTTTTATTGAACACAGACAACTCTGTTAACAGAGAAAATCTTTAGATTATTATTATTTTAAGCGTGCAAAGGTGGACTTATTGTTTAGTTGCTGAAGTGAAATAAAGTGACAAACAGATAAACTCTCATTTTTACAATATTACTATGAACATTTAAAATAATATGTAGAAGTAATTTGGTAGAGCTAAAATTAAACAAGGTGTTTTTTCTAAATTTTCAAGTAAAAAGTTCAAAAGTATTAAAAAAAGGCTCTATAAGAAAACAATAAAATTCTTATCTTCTCCATTAGAAATATAGCATAAATAAAATGTCGATGCGGGAATTTATATTGTATTCTAACAACTATAAAGTGATGATAATCAATGTTTAGAAATAAATATGTGCGATAAATACATACTTTAATACTACGCAATTGATTTTCTGCATAGGCTGCGTTCTTGGGTCCGTAGGAATTATTAATTCAGTTTTTCTTACTTTTTACTTTTTTACTTTTATTAAAAAAAAGCATTATTAGTGTCAGAACATACTAGTATAAAAATATAATAAACACAATTAGTTTTGAAATAATTAATTTTTCAAAATTCAGACCTTTTCCAATTCCATTACGACAACACGGTACAACAACGCGGTAATTAAGTCGAGTCGATTTCTGTATCAGCAATATAGTTTACTGACCAGTAAATTTAACGATTCAAAATTCTAAAACTATGACTGAGTAAAAAATATTTTTTTTGTTCAGTCATAATTTTTTGTTGAGTCATAGTTACAATTGAATTGAAATTTCGTAGAGTTATTAATACTCTATACTAACATTTCAAAGCATTTGTTATTTTCAGTGCCTTTGAAGGCATAATAAATTCACTTAAGCCAACCGTCGTTGCAATCTTGATACCACAACTGATTGATAGGTAATACCTGTGAGATAGACGATACCTACTATACGAGATATTCCTTCAGTCATAAAGATTACAGACATGTGTGATTTTTCGAATAGATTTCTAAAGAGTGTATTCGTTTTGGACGTTTTGATATATTATTTTAATATGTAGAGTAGGAGTTTCTAAGGAAAATAATTTTGCCTTAAGAAAAAAAAAATTTATATAGTCAATAAATAATTTATATTAAGCTAGCCCGTCTATGTTAATTAAAAGACGTCGATTCGTTGTTTGTTGAGTGACGAAACTCAACGCAGCGTTTTGTCTTGTTATCAGTATGTTCCTCCAAGTGCGACCTATAACAACCGCATTTACAGTCAAAAGATCTGCCGCCACGAAATATGAATATTCCTTGAGAAGGTTTCTATCTCACAGCCGTTTCATCTAATCTGATGCATCTCATACGCAGTACGCCACCCGACATGACATCAACGATTTATTTATTTTTTATCTCTCCATTTCCCGTGATGGGTATATATATATATACGGAGAGAACCTAGTTACCTAGCCTAGCAGTTTTCAACTTTCTGCCTAATTTTGATATATAATTTAGCTTTGATGTACAATTGTTTAAAAAATTACAATAATTTAAATATGGTCGTTCTTCTGAGTAGGAACAGAACTTGCAACCACCGTATATATACATATAGAGTGTACATAGTTTGTTGATATTATTAAGCATTTACATCTTCAGCAGTAGCAGGAGTGAGAAAGAAAGAGAGAACCTAGTGTTAACACACTTCGCTCCCAACTTTCGGCCGAACTCTGCAGATATTGGGTGTTGAAACAACGAAACTTAACGCCGTGCTTTGGAATCAAACCCCTGCGCTTAAATAACCCAGCGACACTCCTTCCATACATAGATAACGTCCCGTCATAACCTAAACGCGTTACAATAGGCGGCCGCCCGTCACACCGGCTATATCATTATAATTGACAATAACAAATGATACGGATCTACATCACAAG
>FAPJ01005686.1:0-13959 GCA_001485985.1 Heliconius ethilla aerotome | reverse complement strand
GCCTAACCTGCTGTGTGCGAGATATAGCGTGAAGCTGATTTACTTCGAAAGATTTTTATATTGCCTCATATGTATATATTTACGGTAAACAACCGTAAAAATAATATTATAAGCATTAAGCATTAAGTCTAATTTATTCAAACTTTAATTATAATTACAGAGGGGTGATTCATTAGATACAGTATTTACTTCATCACCACCAGAACGTAGTGCTGAAGAAATAAAGATTTCAGATAAAGATTTCCAAACAAAAGCATCTACTGAAGCTAATGCTTCATCAGATGAATTATCAGAAGAAAAATTGACAGAACTAACCGAAGGAATAGATCTTACCAAACTGTCTTACTCAGAACTACAAAGCTTGGCCGAGTCTTTATCGAATAGAACTAAAACATCTACAAATAAAGAAGATTGGTCTGTAAACAAGTCTAAGAGACTAGATTTAAATTTAGATGGTAAAGCTGGTACGTACTTAAGGAAACGAGCTGAAAAATTGAAACAAAGAAAATCTTGGGAGGATCAAAACTATCAAGAATCTGTAGAGTTACAAGATTTGACACGGTATGAAATTATATATATATTAGTATTTAATAAAGCACCCAAAAAATTTCTGACACCTTCAACCTTTTTTTTTATTAATAAGTCAAATTATCATCTTGGCCAATGCAATTTAACACTGGATCCCAATTGTACTCGTTTGTTATATAAAGACTGATTCTTTCCACATTGTATTAACTAAGTTCATCATTGGGTTCCTTCACTCAACTCGTCTTGAGTTCTTAACACTAAATTATCTCTCCATGCTATATTCGAGACAAAAAGGGAAGCTAAAAAATAAATATATAACTCACGTAATATCTTTATAGTCCTATATTATTTCTTCTTTCAATTCTAGGCCAATTTCTCCACACATGACTTCAGAAGATCGTTCTTTGCTTAGTCCCGAATCAAGTCTCCGCACAAGTAAACGAGCAATGTATCCCTTTCATTTATTTGGTACACATCTGGACAATAGTAAAACAAAGATAAAGAAAACTTTATCCGTTGACACTGGAATGCATCACACCGGAAGGAAGGAAAGAAGTATGTTTATTATATTTTAGTTAATACTACAGACACAAGCGCACAGCTCTAAACGCGACTGTTATGGGATCGATTCCCGCTCTGGAGAAATAATTATTTAATTTTTGTACTGTAAACTCTCCGTTTTCAATTATTCAAGCACACTACTACATTTTAAGGATTCTTTAAAGTGAACAGTGTCTTTAAGATAAGATTACATTTCTTTATATTTTTTTATTTATTTAAACGTATAAGTTAAAAAGAAATCTAACGTTTAACAATTCAATTAATTAATGTTTTAATCAAATTTTATTAAATTTATGTTTTGGTCATTTTATGTATATTTTACAGAACGCAGTTCTCAACAGCATCAGCATAGAAAGTTCAGCCTCGGTTCGTTCTTCGGGTACAGTCGCGGCGCAACCCCTAAAACTAACTGCAATGACATCATACTTGATATCGGCAGTGATTGCAGTTGGAGTGAAAGGTATATTAATAATTTAAATTAATAACATTGGTAGGTGAAGCCAGCTGTTGGCCAGGCGGACAGAGACTCCAGCTGTTCCACACCCAAATGCCTCCAGAATTTTGCGGAAAGTGGGTAACGGAGTGTCCTTAACACTAGATTCCGTATGCCTACCTAGCTGTGTGAGACTAAAAAACCCGGGACCCCATTAAATTTTACGTGATAAATATTAAATTGTTTGGAGAAAATAGGGTCCCGACTGTTAACCCTAATGAACTATTATGTTTCTCGTTGTACAGCCGCCATATTTGATTTTTTATCGTCACCTATTTAAAAATACTTGGACTGCTAAGACAAATCAAACGACACTTCAATTATGTAAATTCGTTCAGCGGTTCTGGAGACATACTTCGGTAATAAAGAATATTACATATGTAAAATGCAATAAATACAGTCGGGTGAAAACGTACGTAATAAATAACACAAACTTGTAGAATGAGTAAAATATAAATTAAACATTTTTTTTTATTATTTCAGTACATCAACATCATCAAATAGTGATTCTGAATCTGTTCCCCGGACACCGGTTTTCGAAGAGTTTGTCGACACAAGCATGAGGAGGAGCCGAGGTTTTTCCGCACAAGGCAATATTTCACCAATTACAGGTACCAGTACTTCTTTGTAATCGTTAACTAACTCGGTACAAATATTTTAGTTTTTGCAATATTTTTTTTTAAGCCTCGTGCTGTATCCTTTCCTGCTATAGCGTGGCAATCATGAACCACAATTTACTTTGATACCACAACGGGGATAAAAATATGAATTACTTCAGTCAGCTGAGTGGGAATCGAACCTATAATCGTCATGTTTGCAGACACACCTCTGTTCCACTGCACCACAGCGGCTATACCTATCTAATTATCGTTTAAACACATTCATATTAAATAAAATTTAGTTATTCCAACTTTTACAGGAAGCGGAAGCGATTGGGAAGTGATGATGTTGGCTGATGAACTCGAGAAGAGGGAACGAGAGATGGAACGAGATGAAAGCAGACGCCACCATTATCCATGTAGGCTCAGAGATTTGGAAGAAGTCAGTTGAGATTCTTTTCTATTCTATTTTTAACCGAATTCAAAAAAAAGGAAGTTCTATATTCGACAAGTATATTTTTAATAATAAGCCATATTTTTATTTTATGGGTCCGAAGATTGTGAAAATTTGGTTCATTTGTTATTTACTACTTAGTTCCGATAAAATAGTTGTCAAGTAATACTGTAGATTTCATATTCATTTGTCATTCATAATATCAATAGAAGCTTTTATATCTATCTACGTACATAGAGAAGCATTAAGCAACTTACACCATGTTATGAATGCATGAATTTGGTTTTAGGAATCTGATACTCCACAACGCGAGGACAGTCCAGATGATCTGTCCAATTTGGAAGATTCCAACTCGACTACGCAGTTATTATCGCAGTCCATTAGCGAGACCTCCCATCGGTCGCTGGAAACATCTTTTTCTGACAGTACCGGGAGACATCGAGTTGGATCTGCAGGAGAACAGGCAAATGCTTTATTTATGTATATGTTTTTTAACCTCACGCTGTGTCCAGCGTATAGGACAGGCAGAGGAAAACTACTGTTAAGAAACTCGGAACCCTACTAATCCCCGTCTGTAATATATATGGACAGAGGGAACCTGGAAATGATAAGACACTCCGTTCTCATTTAGAGGCATTGCGTATTATGTGGCGAAACTTAACGCCGCGTTACCAGCGCGAGGAATGAAAATATTAAATATTTAATTTTCTCGAGCGGGAATCGAATCCACAACCTGTCAAGTTTACAGTCGCACACTTCTGCCGCTGTACCCTAACAGGCCTAGCTTATATTATTATTAAGATTTATATATATTATTATACAGTAAGAAATTTAAAAATAACACTACTACCCATACTTATATAATTTATATTATTTATAATAGTTAAAATTATAAGATTGTTCGTAGCATAATAAAAACATATATGCACTACAGACGAGACCAGATTCATCTATACACCAATCGAGGGGTCTCATACTGCGAGCGGCGAGCCTCGACCGGGAGACGACAACCAGCTCGTGCCATTCTAGAAGGTTCGGTTCTCTCAAAAGCTCCAGTACGGACTCACACAAGCGACTCTGATCCGCTTCCCATAACGGCCATAACAAAGCCGAAAAATCATATAAAAATAATAACAAAATAACCAAAAATAATAATGTTATATTTAAAAAATCATCAAATAATAATACTGATAATCAAAATGGAGAAAGAATTGAAGAATTGAATGATTTAAATAGATGGTTAAGAAACGAACGAGAGAATGGTTACGACGACCAACTTATTGTTGGCGGTCAATTATTAATAAGCATTTTAATTATAAATAATATACAGTTTTTGATTATTCATTATTTTATTCGTTGAACATTTATTTTATTAATATTTAAATAGTATAGATACATAGTTTAGTAATAGATAGTGTATGCCAAATCGTCGATATTATAGAGACATTTTCGTTTTCTATAAATATAATATTATACGTAAAACTAAAAAAATCAAATAAGTCCTCAAAGGCCACCTATAACCTTTATTACAGAATTTAAGTAGGTATGGAACAGTTTTTCAAGGTTATAGGAGCCAACTCGCACTTGTTCAGTTTTTAAAATATATGTAGGTAGAAATATCCCGGATCATTTTGTACATACCTAGGAACGTAGTGTTAAGACACTCCATCCCCATAAAGGCACTTCCGTTGCACTTTCCGCCGAATTGTGGAAGCATTCTGAACTTATCGCCGCCTTTTGCCTTGTACGAGAATCGTAACAGAACGAAGAAATAAAAATATTAAATATTCATTTCGTTGAGTGAGAATCGAACCTGTCGCGAACAGTCGTACGCTTGTCCTCTGCAACATGACTGGCCCCAAACATTTGGGCAATTGTACCACAAATATTCCTTGTTATGTTATATTTGTTGTTGTCTTGAAATTTAAAACTTAAATGAAGGTACTTGAAATTTATATTTTCATCGCACTTTTGATAAATATTTAGAATAAATTAGAAATCAATTAGTTTCCGAATATTAGTTTTTTTTTTTTAATACTACTCAATATTGTTTTTAGTCTGTTTTCCGGCTCTTACCGAGTTTTAAACGATATTGGCGCAATTTAATTGCAAGAAGTCTATGAAAGAATAGTCACCGAACTTCTCAGTAGGTAGATTTACATAAATTTTGGTAATTTAGAAAAAAAAACTTATGAAAAGCCTAGTGCCAAAACATTTTATTATATCTACAGAATATAGATTATAAATTAATGAAAATAAGAGTAAAAATATAAATTCATAATATTAATTATTCGAATATTGTGACATTTAATTTTTTAAAAGAATCTACTATATACTGACTTAACAATATTCAGGACAAAACATTTAAAAATTAAAATTATATAAGTAGGTACTACACACTTTATATTTATCAAAAAAAAGATAAGATAAATTACTTTTTAATTAATTTTTAATTAATTTTTAATTAAGTATTTAAGCTTTTTTGCTTAATATTTTTCAACTTGTTCCTATAAAACCGAATTTTCACAAAAAACTTGCAAATATATATCTATATAAAATATATATTGAATATAATATGTTATAGCATATAATACAAATGTAAATATTTATTCGCGCAAATTATTATTGAATCAAACATATAATATATAATTAAATGGTTATATTAAATATTAGGTATAGGTATTATAAATTTAGGTGTCAGTCCCACCTTTTTATTGTGGATTTAATTAACATAAATATTAAGTTTTGTGATGTTTAGCAGTAATTTTTTGTCAAATGTATAATCAAATTATATATTTATTTATTTATATAATTTTAACTCCCAACTATATTTCAACACCTCTGTAAAAATCCTATGTGACCAAAACAGCACAAGATATGTGTAAGAATCATTTTTTATATTTAAGAAATTGTAAAACATATTTATTAAAGTATAAGTATTTATTTACGTAGAATTAGAGCTTTATGAAGGGCATAGATAGTGTTGTAGTGTATAATAAAATATATTCGTGTAGATGTATTTGTTAATATAATAAATAAATTAATAAATAAAAGGACTACAAAAATGTTTTATTTTATTCAATACTGTTTTTGTTGTTAAAGCAGCAACAAAAATACATCATCTGTAAAAATTTTAACTGTCTAATTATCACGGTTCATAAAATACAGCCTGCTCACAAAAGGATAGACAGACAAACATAAAAGTTTCAGCAATAGGTTCCCGTTTTATCCTTTAGCTTACGGAACCCTAACAAGTGTTTACTTTAATTAACGTAATCGACATTGACGTAGTTCTTCATGTATGTAATTTCGACATATAAGCCACAGAAAGTTATTTTTAAATAAATATCATGTTTGGGCAATAAGATGTTAAAGAAAATGTATCACTACTATTTTATGGCTTTTGTATCATGTTGCCTACTAGCAACTCGCTCGCAAATTTTATTATGCTTTGTGAAAAAGCATAACTTTTGCTAGTTTTGTGTCTATTCACCCCGAGAAAGGTTCATCAAGTTTCAGCGATATAGAAAAAATACGATTATAAATAATAATGATATTTTTCTATATCTCTAATCCTAAAAGCTATAATATCATTCGTTCGTCCTATAATTTCATTTTACTTAATAAAATATACAGTTAAATACAGCTCATCAATCAATGTTTCGTTAATAAGCGCAAAGCAAGAACCAGATCCAGAACTGTCAATTATAATGACAACTAAAGTGACAGATTCGTATCAATCAATTTATCAATTAACAAAAAGTGTTAGTACGTAGGCGTATAATACGAGTTTTACTGAAATATCAAATAAATATCATATAATTGTTTAATTGTCACTATGTATTACTTCCAAGAGACAAACTAATAGTATTTACTGTTCGCTGGTGGTTTGTCGATTCATTTTTCAGATTATAATGTCGCCTCATCTTCAACCGAGTAGCTTATTTAAATTATCTATCAAAAGTACTCTTAGCTTAATAAATAAAAGTTTGTATGTTATAGAATGCAGTTTTGCAGAAGTAGAATACGAGGAATGTAAAAAAAAGATTAACGCAATAAAAAAGTTTCTGATGGCCACACTCCCATCCAGGTACTCATATCAAACTTTGTTTTTATTATGTTACTTCTAATCTTAATTATTTAATTAATTTATTTTGATTTCATTTTATCTACTCCATTAAGGCATATTTATTTAAATAATCACCCAAAGTATAAAATAAATACTTTTTTATTCTATTGTGTATTACTTAATTTTCTTATAGTTATAATTAATTTAGTCTAGTAATGCAAAACACATTATAATAATTTACAAATATCTGTCTGACAGTATGAAAAATTGAATCCTTTTCAATTGGATTATACATTTTAAAATTTTGAAACATTAAAAAGATATATTTTTTCTCAATATGAATTATCCTCGACAGATACTAAATAACCCATTCTTACTGTAAAGGTAATTTCATATATCACAAATTTCATTTGACCTCTTTTTTACTTAAGACTTGCTTTATTCTATTATTATGCATTCTCTATAATAAAAGAAAACTTAAAAATAAGTAATTAAATTATTCTTTTTCCATTTATAAACTCCATATAAAGGAATAAATACATTACTGCCAGATCAGATGAATATTGAGCCCTTAACTGAAGTTGTGAGGTCCAAATGCCTCGTTAAATTACGATGCAAAGCAGGGAATAGTGTGTTAAGACTAGTTTCTACCAGTTTAGAGACTAATCTTTAATTTCTTTTAAAAATAAAGAATCCATATAATTCTTTTATATTTTATGGTTTATTCCCAATACTACTAAAAGGTAAAATTATTTAAAAGAAGACAAAACTGACATGCTAAAGAGACGTAAATATCAAAGCACTACTTTAGAGATATAAGAAATATATCATAAACATTATGTAGGTAGGTAGATGACATCCTGTTAAAAACACCAGACACTTGTAAAAATTTTTAACAATGAGTTTAGTAGAAAGTGGTGAAAGTGTCTTAATATGAATGAAATCTCTTCCAAAATCCCTATGCCTACCCTGCTGCATGCAGGATAGCGTGAAGCAAAGAAAAAAACAAAAATGTACTAATTAATATTTAACTATATTTTACTGTTTCAGGTTATTTGATGTCCTCTGTTTAGAAAGACGATGTTGCGTGTACCCCGGCGACCCTCGAATACTGCTCAATGTCCTGCTTCACCCAAAATTGTCTGTATTCCGCAAATGTAACCTTGACCATGGCATATCTCAGCGTTTCTGGATCAAAGTGGTCCCTTGCCTCACACGCTTAATTGTTCTCGATCTAAAATTCCTTTGCACAGACGAAATTCTTCAAATAATCTCTTCAAAATGCCCTCTTATTGAGGAATTGAACATAGTTTCCAGAGTAGATGTCTGCAAATCTCGAATAAATGCTTCAGTACTGATTAGAAACGTTTCCGATGTAGGTTTGTCTTATATAATCAAACTTAAGCATCTGCGCATTCTCTCTATGGATCCTCCGAGGAACCAAAAGTCTAGTAGGGTCGGTCGTTGTGTCACACAATCTGGCATAATTATGTTATTACGTGATATTCCCTACTTAGAGGAGCTAAACATAGAATCTTGTGATATCGGCTCTACAATAATCCGTTCGAACGTCAGCATCGGCCCCTTGAGTCTTCGTAAAGTTAATTGCCATTTGGTATCAGCTAAAGGTATTCGAAAGCTCATAAAAACATGCCCCCATATAAAAGAACTAACTGTAACTCATTTAACTTCAAAAGAGGATAGGAATAAATTGCTTGAAGAGATAACAAAAAGCGATCTCAGGTTAAATAAATTGAACATATCCTTCTTCTCATACACTGAGACTCTGCTTCACCTGCTCCAAGTACAAGGCAGGTACTTAACACACTTCACACTGTGGGATGTAGACCAATCTGTGAATATAGATTCTATTGTGTCTATAGGTACTTGTTGTCCAAACCTCACTTCTCTGGTGCTCATGACGCAGTCGAACCACTTGTTCATACCTCGTTTCTTCAAGCGACCCGAAAAAATCTTTACAGAGCTCCACAGTTTGACATTAGGTAATGAAAATTTCAATTTAGGAGACATTCTGCTGTTCTTCTTGCAATATGCGGATAAGTTGCAGAGATTAACACTGAAGTATCAATCTAAGGTGAACTTCGATGAAATTCTGCTGAGTATTATACAAAAAGGTTATTTAAAAGATATATGTTATATGTGGTTAGATTGTACTTTAGAAGTCAACAGACGTGTTGTTATGAAAGTCATACAGTCGTTTGATAAGCTTTCGGACATTACTGTAGATTTTACAGAGGATGCTGTTGAAATTATATATTATATACATGATAATAATTTAGATTTAAAGATAGGAGGTTACTAGTTAACATTATGTTATTATTACTCTAATTGTGACAAAATATAAGTTAACATTTTTTTCTTCGAACACTTTTTCTTATTTGTTTCACCTTTCCTTTTTAATAATATAAATGTGAAAGTTTGTAAGGTTTGAAAGGATATTTATTCCACTTCCACGCACAAAAACTACTGAACGGATTTTGATGAAACTGCTGTAGAAAAAAATAAATTGTAGAGAAATTTGCTATAATATAAAAAAACATTTTAAACAAGCAAAGCCTCATTTGAGTCGCTAGAGTAATATACTATCATTATTTCTTATTTATTTGCTTTCCCAGTATTGCTTAGATTCGCAAAGTTAGTTGCTCAAAAAGATGGGAAAAAGTTAACATAATTGTGTAATACAAAAACTGGGAGCAAGTAAGTATGCAAATATTAACTCTAATTAAGAATTCTGATCACAATAAAAGACAGATTTTTTAATATAAATATATTTATTTTTTAGCTATAAAAACGGAAGGATTACTTAAGACTAGTATTTAATAGTAACTTAAATATTAATCTTAAATTTAATTATTAGTAGCAATTCCTCGCGACTATCGCACTTACACATTTAGTGCTACTCTTAATTACAGGATTGTTCTATTTTGTCGGCTCCTACAATACAGAAATTTATTAGTTTCAGTTTCTCTTTCGAGGTAAAAGTGTGCGACTGTTAAAGGGACACGGTACAGGTTCGATTCCCACTCGAGTTTTTTTTCGTTTAATATACCTACATACTATTTTAAAAAATATTATTCAATTAATTCATTAAAGAAATAAAATAAAATTACAATACTTACAATTACTTCTGATTTATTTATAGCTTGCATAAATTAATTATAAAATAATCACTATTTATGTTACATTAATGATAACAATATAATTCAAGCCATTTCTTAGCTTCATCACAATACTGCATTCACAAAAAAAAAACATCTGCAGCTTACACACACAACAATCAAACTATTGCTGTCACTATCATTATAATTAAAACCGTCTCAATCTATCTTTTCAAGTTCAGCTCTTCTTTTCTGTTCTGTTTCTTATTTTAAGACTTTTAGGCGTGCCAGTTGAGTTCTGTGAATACGGCGTTTCTATTTCAATATATCACTCTATTACAAAGTCACTGTCACTACACGTTTTTATTTTCTGTGCCTTTCACAAAAAAAACCTACAACTTACACTACAACTATTAAACTATTACCATCACTAATAATTTTAATTTATCACACTATTACATATGTCACTATCATCAAGCGAGATATTTTCTGTCTTTTATACCAGCACATTTGGAACGCCACATGAATAGACACCGCGACATTAATTTGAAATGTCACTCTCATTAAACGTCACTGTCATTTACGTGTCACATAAATTTCTTTTTGTATTTTTTGTACGGTTTCTCATGTCAAGTGACCACCGCGGGGGTGGTTTCCTCCGTATGCTATGCCTCCTTCACTTCCTGTTTCACTGACTCCTTGTCGTTGTCCTTTTCGTCGTCGAAGAACTCATTTTTCGGTTCTATCATTTTGTCGGACTCCTCTTGGCTGAT
The DNA here is from genome assembly GCA_001485985.1 of Heliconius ethilla aerotome. NCBI lineage: Eukaryota > Metazoa > Arthropoda > Insecta > Lepidoptera > Nymphalidae > Heliconius > Heliconius ethilla. The sequence continues at coordinate 3,363 of FAPJ01005686.1, read as the reverse complement.
CCGTATATCAGGATCCGGGTCTTCTTTCATTCGGAATTCTTCTGGGAGGAAATCGCCTGTAAAGAATCATTAGTACTAATATTTAGTCAATTTTATTTCGAAACATGATTTTTTTTTTCTTAAATTATAAGTAACGAAACGTTTTGGATATGTGTCTGTCACTTGAAAAAAAAATTGAAAGCTATAACATGTTTAACTCAAAACTCAAGTTTGTAAATATGATGACGGCTGAATATTCAGTATTTTAAAGAATCCTAAACATGAACTATCCTATTTACAGAAATGAAGGCGAGTATAAAAGACAAGTTATTTTTTTATACATACCTGGTATATGAGTCATTTGTACAGCAGGTGAATGTTGGCACATTTTCAAATTATCATATACATGTTTCGTTATGGCTTCCAAATATTGCTTGGTGTTTGCATTTGAAGTGCTGGAATGAAAATGAAAAAAAAAGTTCTATGTATAAAAACACAAAGAAGTAGAGGTTGGTTGTGGTCGTGGTGCGGTGTTGAGCATCGACACTCAATACGCAATGAAAGTGGGGAACGGAAGTGTTGTAATTGGAACTTAGTGTCTTAACACTAGTTTCCAGATTCACTCTACCTTCCCTGCTATGTGCGGGATACAGTGTGAAATAAAAAAAAGAATATTTTTTAATTTAATTTATAAGATTTTATATCTTACCAAAACCCAGAACCAGTTGAGGTCTGTTGTGGTGCAGAGGCACAAACATATGACTGTAAACCCGATAGATTTTAGGTTTGATTTCCACTACATTTAAATTTAATAGACATGAACTAACAGGTTAGCATTTTCACCCAAACATTTTTTAATCATTTAATATAATATAATTTTATATAAATATGCAAGCATATACCTGCTTATTTCTGGATGCAATTGAAAATCTGGTGCAAAAAACTCTAAATACTCTGTATAGGGCAGTTCATTTGATATATTCTCATCTACTAATAATGAAGTCTCATATGTCCAACAGCGTGCCACATTCCTTAGTGTGTATCTGTAAACAACAATGTAAATAATAATAATAATAATGTATATAGTATTTATTATTAACTTCAACTTTCAGCTTTCTTTAACATAAAAGAAATGTATATACAAATTTTATAATAAAGTACAAAAAAAAATACTTACCCACCACCACCTACAACTAAAGTGGGTACATTAAGATTTTTAACAAATTTTACACATTCACCGTGACCTCTAGTTGACAGTGAGAAACATCCTAAGCGGTCGCCTGCCAACGAGTCAGCCCCACATTGCAAAACTATAGCTGTAGGACGGTAAAACTCCATTACATTGGATATTACTGGCTTGAATACCTGGAATTAAAGAAAAATATTTTTTTTTGAACTCTGTAAAAATATTTTAAATAATGTGGCACTAAATACATGATAAAAAAAATAATTGTAGTAGTATAGGCTATTGTGGTGCAGTGGCTAAAACGTGTGACTGTAAATATGACACAGGGGAATTATTTTTTTTTTATATTTTCATTTCCGCATCTGGCAACAAGACCAAGCACGGCACAGCATTCTGCATTTGGCCCAAATACATACCTGAACATAACTTTGATCATCAATTCCTTCTTTCAAAGGCACATTTACGGAAAAGTATCTTCCGCTTTCCGCACCAATCTCATACATATCTCCTGTTCCAGGAAAGAAATAATTTCCATATTTATGAAAGCTAACTGTCATAACTCTGTCTGTTAAATAGAAGGCTTCTTGGACACCATCTCCATGATGTACATCAATATCTATATACAATACTCTAGGATGATATTTCAGAAGTTCTAATATAGCTATAACTATATCATTTACGTAACAGAAACCTATAAAAAAAATATAAAGATGTAATTACAATATGATTACATTTGGAAAATAAGAAATTGCAATAACTAAAATAAAATGCAAAAGAAAAAATCCAAAAAAAGAATTTAAAGATGTATAGAAAAAAGAAAAGACTATCAGCCAAAGATGTGATAATGGTGTGATTGTACATCCGTCAGTAACATCATGTTGAATTTCAATTTAATAAGCTTCTTTTACCATAAAACACTAAATTTAAAACACCATTTATAGGCATATTTGTTTAATACTTTCTCAATTTTTAGATATTTTTTTTTTATTTTGTCTAACACTATCAGACTTAGGAAACTTAGTGTTTATTCATTGTGGTCCTGCACTACCCTTACATAATCACTTGAAACAAACCTGAAGGTTCAAACTTCTTAGCATGATGCAATCCACCCGACCAATTAATAGCTATATCACAGGCATTATTATTCAATTTCATAGCACCTTCTAAAGAGGCTCCAGTATACATTGAACAAAAATCAAATAGCCCTTCAAATACTGGGCAATCATCACCAACATTGTAGTGTAGTAAATCTTTTGAATAAGCTGTGAAGATATTAGAACATTACCATTAATTAATGCATGATTTTATAAATATGGAATAATACAATAAATTAATAAGGAGATTTATCATGGTTTAAAAGACATTAAAATACATTTGAAATGTTACCACTACACAGTGCCTACTTATTTTATTTATTTAATAAAAATAAAACATATATATTATAATTACTTTGTATATTTTGTGGTGTCACATTTTGTAGAAATTCTATATAATCTTCACTATGAAACCGGCACATATCGTGAGCATTTGCTCTATACGGCCGATATATCTGCATTTTTTTATGTAAACCATAGTTAAGTACTAGACTATGGGTCACTGATAGCCTATGAGGTTTCATAGGATGCCCTGGACCGTAATGAAAATTTCCCACATCAGGGTTGTAAAAATATGCTACTCTATGTTGACTCATAATGGCAAAATAAATACGTATTCTTTTAACACATAAATAACACCAAGCACTAAAGCTATTACAAGTAAACGTTTAGTCAATTGAATATCACCTAACATACTCTGATTATTTGGTGTAGAATTTTAATGATTATCTTATGATTGTAAAGCCGTATAATTTGAAATATATAAATATAATATATTTATTTATTCACAAAAAAAGAATCAATTTTCAAGACAACAACGCTTGATGCAAGGAAATAAAAAAAATAATGTCATTGCCAAATGCCATTGTCAGCTTAGTTGTCAATGTCATATACATATATTTTTTAATGACATATATTCAAGATGAAATAAATTTACGCCTAAAAGCCATAAAATGAGAAACAGAACAGATTTAAAATTACGAAACCCGACTGGAAAATGTTACATCCCAATATTTTTTTAATATTTTAAAAATTTCATTTTTTTAACATTATAGAGGTATTATATATGGGTCATACACATGGGAAAAAAAAAAGTGAAATATT
>FAPJ01005680.1:0-15945 GCA_001485985.1 Heliconius ethilla aerotome | reverse complement strand
GAACCTAGTGTTTAGACACTCGGTTTCTGGAACAGAGCGTATAAATGAAAATATTATATATTTCATTTCCTCGAATGGGAATTGGACCCACAATCTGTGCCGCTTACAGTCACACCTGTCTCTGCGCCGCGACTGGTCTCTGCTTTAGCTACTATCTATTTATAGAAAAACCTAAATATTAAGTATAATATATAGTATATTATGCTTTTTCTATGACAATACTTGGATATTCATAGGATTTGCGCGACGGGCCTTGAATTTAATGATTCAGCATCCAATCGACCGGAACATAATTACAAAATTAGTTACGCGTCTGTAACAAACATCGGTTTCTTTTAAAGTTTTGCTGTAGACCTCGAATCTATTGACCTAATTTACTTTGATTTTGTAAACACTTTTTTATTTTATTTTTATTTTATTTTTACCAGAATCTCTCTCTAATATATAGTATTTTCTCTACAGATATACTTTTATTTTTTGTAAGTAGGACAAAAATAATATATTATTGCATTTTGTATTGTCATACAGTTAGTACTGTTACTATCAAAATGTTTTTCTAATAGTAATTCGCTATAATTGCGCAATTATGCGTGACGTAACGGTTGTCGATAATTTGTCTTATTTATACATATAATGCCCACATATAAATTTTCAATTTTTATATAAGAATTCAAATCATAGCGAATTTATTTTATATCTCATATAGCAGGCAGCAAGACGAGAAGATATACTATATTATCCGGTTTCACCCGGAATTCGAGAATATTGCATGACGGAACTCAACGCCGCTCTTTGTTGTGATAGGGCGAGGAGATGTAAATAATTAATTTCCCCGACTGGGAATCGAACCTACAACCGTCGCGTTTTTAATTTCTCAATATTATCTCTCGATGATCTTCTTTTTTTTTTAACTTCACGCTGTATCTCTCACTTAGCAGAGTAGGCTGAGGGAACCTGGGAAACTAGCGTTAAAACACTCTGGTCCCATTAATACAGTTCCATTCCGTACTTTACAAATACTTTTTAAATTTCAAAGTGTTGTACATATTTGAAGTACAAAATAACAGGTTTTAAAACACTCTAATGATGTTACAAATAATGCTTCAAGAGTCTCCCCAGTTATCTTATCATTTAATTACCTACTAATGAACTCTTATATTTTAAGTGTACTCATACTTTATGAGTTAAGTGAATCTACCTACTAAAATCTGTTTAAAACTTTAGTTTTCAAACTTTGTGAACTATAACTGGTAAAAAAGAAAAATTATAATTAATTTGTAAGGGTTTATATTAGGAGAGATTGAGGTAGGATTGACTGTTGTATGTGAACGTTTGTGAGAATATAAACATTATCATTAGTGTTTTTTTTTCTCTTTCTCAATAGCAGATTTTTTTAACACTGGTAAAATATTATTTAATATTATAGTAATATATTTTATTAAACAAATGTAACTTTAAAGTTTTGAATACTTTTTAAATGTAATGTTTAATGTAATTGTTATTATTACTTTAATATTCAAGCATAGCATACAATAAGAACGGCAAATAATCAACATGTTTTATGCTGTGCATGTCCTATAAGTAGGTTAATAATATATTTAAATAAACTAATCTTTTGCAATTAACTCTTACCTATACAATACCTGGTTACCATAGTAACAGTGCATAATATTCTCCTTTTTTATAGGAGAGGTTTTTTTAATAATCAACCAAATTTTTTTTTATAATAAACTTTGTCTTATAAAATACTACTCGGCTGTTTTAAAGAAAATGTAAAAAAAATTATGTAAATGTATGTATATTAGATAGGTTCGTAGAAATATCCCTATGTGATAATACAATGTATAATTGGGCTCAGAATAAAAGTAAAATTTAGTACAAAGGTTTATTCGTTCGTCCATTGCTACGTCTCAGATTAGGCTGACATACAAATTAGAAACACTTCATAAGAAATCTTAGACAATTATAATATATGTGGATAGTTAAATAATATGACTCACTGACAAGTATTGACAAGTATGCCAAATAATGTCCATACAATTACGTACTTTATATAAACTCTAACAAATGTGACCTACTTGTATTATTAGAAAAAAAATAAGGTTTTATGTACAGTAGTTTTGTAATTGATACACCTTTTTAACAATGGCAAACGCAAACAATGACTGATCCAATTCCAAACATGTTTTCCTCAAAATTACATTATTATAAGCAAAAATATGTTTCATTATTTGCACTATAGTGCACTACAAAAATATAATTATATTTATATTATGTTATTAATTATTTTTTAAGCATTTTGGCATAACTCATAAATTAAAATGATATTAGGGTTATTATAATTATTAAATTTTTCACATATGTACAACTGTAGGTCATAACTCACAACACCATTAAATAGATATTTAATTAAGTTAATTATTTTACGTAATTTAAATATAAGTTTAGATATAAAAGCCCAGATTTTTAATAATTTATTTATGTTGTTTTCATAATTTACAATTACCAATAATAATAATAATTTTTCAATGTGGTAATTATTTACAATATAGATAATATCACAACTGCATTGTGTGGTTTTCGTGGAATGGTATAAAATATCTGCCTACTGATATAAAATACTTTAAAACAATTTAAACAATTGTAATTGATTTAATATTTAAAGGAGCTGTATATTTATAAATATTTTGTTTCAGAACGACAAGTATGTGGAGACACTCGACGATGGTCAGCTGCGTGCTTTACTAGATGAGGCTATCAATTACAAATGTCCCAAAGATCGCGAGGGGAAAAGTAGTCTTTTTAAGGTATTTTCAAATATTTTATTAATTTTCTTAAGTAACGAAACTTTAATGTTTTCGATATACGTAGACTTCTTCAGCGTGGTCACCGTAATTTAGTTAATCTGACTTTCAAACTATTAGTTTAATGAAATTGAGTTTTACGTCAAATAAAATCATAATAGTTAAGTTAGCACATGATTTTCATTTTGAAGAAATAACGAATTTCTTGCTTATATTCTTATTAATTATATAAATATATACTAGAATTGTGGCCTTGTCGTGAACACATGGGATTTATCGGTAAATAATGTAAATAATTTTACGATTTTGTGAAATAAGATCGACCATTTCATGAAGGAGCTGCACGTTTAATTGTAAACATTGATATGGCGATGCTAAATATATGCCATTTATAAGCTGTTATTATTAAGGCTATTTATTATTTATTTATTATTATTTTATTACCTACGAACATATGTTTCTTTAAAAAATAGACTTATGTAAATGGCCACATACACCACATGCAATGAATATATGTATAATATATTACCGCTTATATTACATTATCAAAGTGCTACACTGGAATGTCATGATTTATGTAGTAATCATATTAGTGACGAAGCAATGTCTATAGTATTCACCTATACGGTTAGTATGGCTCAGTGATATGACAAAAAACTAATTATCCAGCCTCTTGTTTCTGCCAGACAACACGCAATGTCTCGAAAATTCGGTGGCAAGTGGGGAACGGAAGTGTCTTAATGGGAACACCGACAATAGGTACTCGTGGTAGGAACCCCGCTACGTATTGGACACAGCATGAAGCTCAACAAACAAACATATTGACTTATGTTAAATGTTTATATGTAACATTGTAATTTCAGAATTTACTACAAGAAGCGGAGGAGCAGGAGTGCGAGGCGGCAACGCGAGACGCGGGCGCGGGGCGCTGCGGGCGGCGCGGTCGCGGTCGACGCGAGCATCACTCGAGCTTACAGGTAATTTGATAATTTCATTGTTTTATGTAAAATGTCATTACATTAGTTTTTTTATATACTTGTGTTGTAATAATATGGTAAGGGAAATTATATATTATCTAATTTTGTTTATTGTTTGACCAGTTTATACTTAACTAATAAGCAATATATATAATTTTTGAAGATAGCAAATCCATGAATTTTATTATATTAGGGACGCAATAAGAGTTATGGGAAGGGCATCACCGTCCGCACTGCATACCTACCAGTACTCTTTTGTATATGGCTTTAGAAATGCTGCACTGCACACTACATCAAGTTTTTATTTGTTATTTATTCTGTTATTACTTATTTAGTTTTTCACTAACTCACAAGACTAAATTTTTCACATGATAGTACATGCCCGACTCTGATTCGTGGCAGTTCTCTAAGACATCATAATTCGTCGCTCGATCTATATCAACGTAATATATTTTCCAGGACCTGGTGGCGGCGATAGCTGGCGAGACTGCGCCGCGACGAGGGCGCGCGCACGGCCACGCGCACGCACACGCCGCGCCGCCCGCCGCCACCGTGTCGGCGCGCGCCCACCACGGCGGGAGCCTGCCGTCGGGCGTGGACAAATGTATGTAGGCAAAGAGAACACAGTGTTAAGACACTCCGTTTTTCGCGCTTGCACCAACTGTGCAATGTAGGTTGCTACGCTGAGCACACATTTACTAGTATTTAAAATATTTCAGCCTTCCTACTAAGCGAGGAGGCGAGCCGGTATGAGGTAGCGGGCGCGGCGCGTGGCGGCTACCTGGCCACCGTGCGCTGCGTCAACCCGCCACCGCTGGCCGAGCGCCGCGTGTCGGCCGGCGATGCCAACGCGCCTGAGCCCGCGCCCGCGCCTCTCGAGCCCCCCTCGCCGCCGCCCGCCGCCCCCACCGCCCTCGCCTCCCCCGCCAGCGACGAAGCCAGGTATGAGCAGGCCCCTGGAACCTACGTGACGAGGATCCACCCAAAGACTTTGGATGTAAACCATTACAGGAATGCTATAAATGTTTAGCTAAGTGCTACTATACGAGTGCGCATATTCCAACACAAATTTTCATCATTCAAGAACCAATACCCCTTATAGAGTTGTCCTGAAACTCAATTACGCTGTTGCTATAGGAAACGCTCGTTAGATTGGCAGAATCCACTCTTCAGCCTTACACACTGCTAAGACAGACCTATTTTACAGCAAGTTCACGTCACAACGGTGTCCAACGGTCTAAGACAGTCTTGATTAACGCTCGTAGAATTTCCTTCAGATGTCTTCAACCGTGATATAATCAAAAACAATCCTATATTTGACTAAAAAGAGAATTATATGGTTAACAGAATGTGTCTATATAGAGTCAACTTTTCACGTTGTATCCTGCATATAGCAGGGTACACTGAGGGACCCTAGCGTTAACTACTTCAGCTTCACGCTGTATCCCGCACACAGCAGGGTAGACAGAGGGAACCTAGTGTTAAGACACTCCGTTATCCACTTTCTGCCGATTTCTGGAAGCATTGCTTGTTGTGACTACTGTATTCTGTATTTTTCCGTTTAATTTTCGAGAAAATGTGTATTCATTACAGAACTGAATACAGTGTTTTGTATTGTTATTAGAGTCAAAATAATGAGTTCCTCCAAGTAGGAATCGAACTCACAACTGTAATTATCACCGTGATAGTCGACCTTAGGGACTTTCGTACAGTAACTTATACTTATCTTGGTTGCATAGAAGGAGAGCGCCGATGTTCCCGATGACGTACACGGCGCGCGCCACGCTCGAGATCGGCAGCGGCAGCGTGTGTTCGGGCCGCGCGGTCACCACCACCACCGCCTCCAATCAGGTGCGTACTCCCCCGCCCCCCGCCACCACAAACGCCCGTTACGCGCGTGGTGACCCGCGCGGCCCGCACCGCCGCCCCCAACACCACGACCACGAAGTCGACGACAAGTATACCGACTCGGTGTGGTTGCACAGTGTCAATAATTGGTATAAGAACCTATATAAATATTCTGATCTCGATTTGAATATTAAATCAAATACTTGTAGAAATTCTATGTATGTAAATAAATCGTTTATTCAAAACTCAGTGTTACAAACCAATAAAAGGAATTATGTGGATGGTCACACTGGGATGGACGCTAGCGAAGAGGTAGATGGAAGTGCTAGAATGAAAGATATCAATGATAAGAAATATAAAGATCCGTTTTACGAAAATATTTGTTACAATAAAGATAAAGCCACTTGTGATTATATTAGAAACGATAGAAACTTTTTTAATTATACCGAAAGCGATATTACTTTAAGAAAAAAATATAGAGAGAGAGTAGGTCATGATTTAGTAGCACCTAGTGTGTCAATAAGAAATCCTAAGAATTTTAGAAATATGACTATAGGTAAGCCTACAGTCGTAGAAGGCACAAAATCTAAAAAAACAAAGTCTGTCAAAAAGAAAAAAAAGAAATCTCAAAACGAAATAAGTAGTAAAACTGACAATTTATATAATGAAACAAGTTTAGAATGTAAAGATCTTCAAACTATTAGAGAATGTACTGGCAGTCAAATGAAAGGAAATTACACAGAAATTGAGATGATTGAAACAGTCTCTAACAATTTCTTAGAAACTTCAAATGTCGTTGAAATTGAACTTGTAAATATCTTACCTAGCAATACAAAAAAATGTAGTTCTTTTCCAGAGTTTGTGGCATCACAACAAAAACTAATAGAAAATATAGAAATAAATAATAATAAAGGTGATTTACAAAATGACAATAAAAACATAATATCAGGTGATAATTCGAATGTTGATACAAAATTAGATATAAGCGGTATAGTTGAAAAGGAAACTTCAAAAGAAATTGCAACTCTTTCAACAAAGGATGTGCAAAAACCAAATGAACAGTTTGTAGTAGCTGAACTGCAGAATAACGCTTATATTTTTCTAACGCTTCCCAAAAGCTTCCTCACAGCTGCTTATAACACAAACGAAACTGTTAAAGTGAAAGAAATCCCTAACAACAATACTAAAAACATTGAAGTCAGTAAAAAAACTAATAAGAAATCTAAGAAAATAGGAAAAGAAGTAGATTCTAATGTAGTAAAAAGTAAAAATGCTTTGAAAATGCTGCTATATAGTGATAGTGAAAAATCAGAATCTGTTAAAAAGAAACCAATCAAGGATCTAGAGGTAGGACTTGCATAAATCAATTTGGTCGACATTTGCTATGTTGCCAATAACAGTTGAAAAAACGATCATTTTCATATATTTTCTGCTCATTTATCTATATCGTCTACTAAATTTTTTAAATAGTTATCTTCATTTGTAAGTAAATTGACAATTTTCCCTTATAGCCACTAACAGAAATATTTAAATGAACTAACTAACCTAACTTATTCACCATAACCAAAATATAGGTTTTGTGTATTTTATTATTTAAAATTTAAATTAATTTAATATTTACAATACATAATGATAGATTATAATAATTATTCTATTCTCATTATTTTACTTTACCCCATAACGTCATACCTTGCCTCATAGTCAATTCACTTTTTAGTTGTATGTATACTTTCAACCTCAAGTTTAAAATATATTGTAGAATTAATTAACAAGTAAGCTGGATATTGGCAATTTACCACTGTCGATAATCAAATAAATTAACTTAATTAATTTATAATATAATGCATTGTTTTCTTCCGCAGGTGGATTCGGCGATACCGTTCAGCTGCATTACGACGCCCGAAGTAGTAACAAGTTGCAATACCACGTCTTCCACATCGACTGTCGCTGTCGACCCAAAGGTACCTAAACTTTGTATGTTTGTGTATATGATATTTAGTAAAAATTAAATAATAGTGAATGTTTGTAATGTAACTTTAGTACTGAAAGTGTTAAAATAGTCGTGAAATCAATTTTACTCATATTGTAAAATATATTATGGAATTTTATAACTCACACCATTTACTTTTTTTTATATGTTTAAGATTCTATTTTATAATGAATATATACCATTTCATTTTTATTTAAAGAAATGTTTTTGGTGGAAAAAGAAAACGAAATGGTTCTTGGTTGTAAAAATGACAATACGAATGTAAAATCTGTTAAGGACAATAAATAACTGTGTGACCGCGGTCCGCGGTCGACGCGCTATGTCGATGGCGGTGTTGTACATTACACTTAATGGTTTATATAAACGTATAGTATAGCAATGTCTATATAATAGGAACAATTGAATGGTGGTCTTTATTTTGAGCAATCTATTTAATAAGATAAGAAAAATGTTAAAATTCATAATAATGCTAACTACTGTTGTACTATAAACTTAAACACACTTATATTTTAACACAATCAGTATCGTAAACGGTGTGAGTTATTAAATTGGGTACTTATTCTGGTAAATGTTATATTTCCTTACTAACTAAGTATATTATGATACATGCAGCCTCGCAGCGTGATATCGAGCAACTTCAACGGCCTCCCGCTGGTGCGGCCCGCCTCTACCACCTTCTCCAACATCGACGAGTACAAGGTAGACCCACACCCATTCCCCGAAGCTTGAACACCACATACGCACGCACGACTTTAAATATATCATCATTATTAATAATTAACTCAGCGCTCAGTCAGAATGCAAACGTCGACCGACTCGCCTCATCGTCAGCCGCACGTCTGCTCCGATGTCTAAACAATCTAACATTTATTTTTCCTTTCTATTCAGGTGCCTATACTCACTGTGCACTACCGTTTACAGAAATCTCTTGATGAAAACGGCAACGCAGTTCAAGGGTTCAATTCACCCCTCTCAGGATCTAGTCAGCACAAGAAGCCGCGAAGGAAGAAGTCGTCCAAGAACGAGACCATCATCAAGTCACAGGAGATCGACGGCTACCAGGGCAACAAGGACCTCAACGAGGTGCTGCGCTTCATCGAGTCGCACGCGGATGGCGCGCGCGCGCCCGCCGCCAAGCTGCGCGCCACCAAGAAGCGCTCCACCGAGCGCCGCAAGGACAAAGAGCCAAAGTTGCAGCGCGCCTCCTCGCTTGAGGAGCTCTCGCGCACCACGCTGGAGGAGCTCACGGCCGCGCCCGCGCCGCCCAAGCCCGAACGCCGCTCCTGGGGAGACGCCGCCGACGCCGACGCCGCACCCGCGCCCCACGAGCTCACCGACTTTCAGACCGTCACCAAGAAGCGCAAGCCGCGCCGCCGCGCCGATGACCGCGACCCCCGCGCACGCGCACGCCCCTCCGCTCCCGCCTCCGATCGCAGCAACGACTCCAACGACGACGCTGACTCTGTCACTGCGCTTCCGTCTCTCCCGCCGCCGCCGCCGCCTCCTCCGCCCCCGCCGCCGCCGCCGCCCGCGCCACCCGCGCCGCACGCCTCTTACGCGGACATTGCGCGCACGCGGCACAACATCCCCGACCTGATCGAGTCGTGCAACTACTGCGCGGCGGCGCCCCCGGTGGCAGGCGGGGGAGCGGGCGGCGGCGCGGGGTCGGGGGCAGCGCGCGCGCGCAAGGTGGCGGCGGGCAAGCGCAAGGAACCCGACGTGGTGGCGGACCGGCGGCCGGCCGTGGTGCTGGCGGCGGGCGCGCGGCCGCGGGACATGGACGGCGTCACGTTCGGGTTCGACGTGAACGAGCAACTGCTGGGCGGCGCGGGGGGAGGAGGCTGCGACCTGCTGCGCGAGGCGGGCGGCGCGGGGGCAGCGGCGTGGGCGGCGCTGCGTTACGTGGCGCCCGCCCCGCCACCCGACACGCAGCACCTGCACCAGATCATCGACTACGTGGGAGCCGGTCGGTCACTTTCCACATACTTTTTAACCTTGATAACTTCCTCATAAATTGACCAACTCTATTGATAACTTTCTTTAAATATCCTTTAAATATTTCCACAAGAATATTCAAACTCAACTAATATAATATATTTATTATTTAACTTGCTACTTTAACAAAATTTATATAAAAACACTTCTCAGAATGCCTTATCTTTGTATTACAAGTTAATGTTATCGGACTTTTGCAGCGTGGGACGACGTGGTGCGGTGCGGCGGCGGCAAGGTGCGCTACTTTAGCGAGTAAAGACGAATGCGAAACGACGCAGACATTGACTATATAAATAAAGTGTCAACAAACAAGTGTTGTTATCTAGTGTCGCGCGCGGACGCACCGGTTCGAATACCATTACAAAGACTAAAGTGTGTGAGTGGCGGTTCTGGTGTATACTAGGCGGTGGCGAGAAGTTCTGATTGCTTCGCTCTGCTGGTGTTAGCTGAGCGAGAGCACGCTTTTCGTTTTCTTCAGTATCACTTCATTATGATATTTTTATTCGTTTATATTGAATTTCAACCAGTGCCGCTAGAATCTATGTATTTACTTGTGCAGTAACAGCTATGTGGTTTTACGTACTAAAATCTTTTCCACATCTGTTATACATACGAATCCAGCTGCGCTGATTGTAAATACAATCGATTCTTCGCTTTGTTTATAAGATGGTCTAGAGCATTTAATTATTATAATAAATTTTTCATCCTTATGAAAGAAATATATATTACAATCTGAGTTACATTTTTAATAATTTATGGGCTCGGTATACTCTGGTGTCGCTTCGCCGCTTGGTGCTAGCTATTAGAATATATGTATATGTAAACGTCGGCACTGGAAGTGAATATTCACTATCATCGTATCAGGAAAATGTCAATAATTGCACATACATAGTTATTAGACTCGCCATATATGTCAAATAAAATATGTCTGCACGACCGGTGCCGGTGTGTGTAAGCAACGTCCATAGTTGCCCAGCAATTCTGAAAAATAATACTAAATAAACGAGGTCGAATAACGCCGAGTGAGGCCGAATATTGCCGATCGAGGCCGGGCGGCGCCGACTACGGAGCACCCCTTTTGTTGTTTATTGTGCTTGATTGAGTTTGTTGTAATCACGATAATATGATAGATTCTCTCTAACTACTTACCTATTTTTAATTTGTTATATATTTTTAAGTTTTACTATTTTACATTGTAAATAGGATAATATAAGTCGTAACTGGCCATGAGTGAAAAAAAGGGTCTTAATATCGTTATTCTTGTAATACACTAATTATGTCGGCTGAGTCTTAAAAATGCCTTTAAAAATATAATATTTATATATGAATGATTTATTAAGTTAATCAACTGTGCACTAATATGATAAATATTTTCTTGATATTTCTCGTAAATCGGCTCGCTTATTTGATTCGGTCTATGTAGTGACTGGAACATTCTTTATTTGATATGTTAAAATATCACTGTAAGAACTTTATCGGCTAAAACGAAAAAACTTAGCTTATAACATGATTTACGAATACATATATATATAGACGAAAATAAATATGTTTTCGAACAATTATCGTCAACTATGTAGTAAATACAAGTATTATTTATACGACAGACGGGTGTCACGGAACTTCAGGAAGTGATTCCAGTATTTTATTTAGAATACGGTTAAAATTAAATATAATATTATTACTCGATTATTATCTGATTATTAATATATTAAATTTAAAATTTGTCTCAAAAATCGATTAACCTGTTTTTTTCCAATATTTAGTAAAACAAGTTACAAAAATATATTTCAATTAATCATATAAATAAATATTTGGTAGTCACATATAAGTTCATCCATTAGACGGACAGAAACAATATCGTTGGCTTAGAGTATAAATCTGTTAGTTTAAAAAGCCTATTAAGCAAATTATCAGGAGAGACAGAGAGAATAACGCTTTTTAAAAAGAACGGTGGATATGTATCATCAGACGGTTTTCATGATTTTAAAAAAATATTTCCACTTTTTTTCCTTTCGAATGGTATAAATATGTATATAATAAAGAAACAAAGAAAGAATGTAGCAGATTTACACTCTTACTTTGACGACATCTATTTATTTTAAGATTTATGTATACTTTTAAATTTATAATATACCTGTGGGGGTATTGCACAAGCATTAATATTATTTATAAATATAAAACGTTAAGACGCTATGTCAGCGCCCTTAATTTATTCGATATAAATGCAATTGTGAAACTATGTTGCAATATAATAAATAATCAAATTAAATATACAATAAAAGAGTTGAATGTGAAGTCCCACATACCTATAATTAATATCTAATAATACTATTTTTAAATAAATTATCTCACGATGCCTGTTTAAACAAGATCAGATACTTAGTTCATATGTGGCACCCACACTCGGATACGAAATCTTATTGCGACAATATACAGGCTATTTTTTTTTCGATATACTTCTCATGTCTTCCAATGATAAAATGATAATTGCTTATATTATAATATGGTATGTTATAGTTTCTTTTATTTTACATAAAAATCAAACAGACACAATCTGTGGTGTTTTTAATATTACTTGCTTATTATTTGAGCATATTATGCAGTGAGGAGAATGAATCTTGAGTTTTGTATTATAAAATCACAAATATGTAAGTTCTTACATTTGAATTGTTATCTCAATTTTATTTTAATTATGCCTACAGGCAATGAGAGCTGCTTTTGTTGATATGTGTGTCCTGATTATACCAATCTGAGCCATTTCTATTGATTAATTAAAACTTGCTCTTTTTATTATGTAATTTTTTTTTTTTTTAACTTCATGCTGTAGCCCGAACATAACAGGGCATGTTGACGTAATGCAGAGTTACGACGCTCCGTTCCCAATAAGACACTTCTGTTTTCCACTTTCCGTTGAATGGGTGAGTTTCTGCCAGGATTCAACGAAAAGTGGGAGGCAGACATGGGATTCGAGGAAATGAAAATATAAAATATATTATTTCCTCGAATGGGAATCGAACTTACTATCCAACACTATAAAAGCCATTGATGGTGTCATTTATTGGTATATTCAAAGAGATCTTTTCAATAATTAAAGTGATAATTAATTTATAAACTGCTCGGATGGTGAGAATCAAAATATTTACTAAATAATTAAAATAACCAAATTTGAAGATTGAGGTATTTTCAGCGATTTATGAAATCTTACCGTAAATATATTTATTTTTTATATTACAACACAATTTTAAAATATTACAGATTATGTCTGCGTGATTATCAACTAACTGTTAAAAGTTTATTTCAATATGTTCCTAATGTTTATTAAGTATCGATCGGAGACCACAAGGCGTTATACTTGTTATAACGATATTATATGTGACGCTCTTATTTATCACTACCACTATCACTACCACTATCACTACCACTATCACCACCACCACACGACGGTATCAAGCCATTGATGGGGCTCAAATTTTTACACGGAATTTCATATTTTACCTATATATGTTTTTTTTATTTTAATTTACGAGTTTGACCTAGACTCGTAAGGCTGACTGAATTTATAAGACCCAAAGCTAGTCCAGATAAAAAAATAATAATTAGAACGTGAAATCATATTTTTGTGAACGTAATTATTAATCGTTAATTATTGTCTCGGTAAGTAATTTGTACGGCTAGTGTTTAAATGTCTGTCATAATATAAATAAAAAAAAATTGTAATAGTGTGCGTTAACGGTTTTTGCCCGACTGTACATTTGAAGGTTATATGTACATATAAGGTATGTAAATAGTGTAGTGTTGCCGTCGCGGCGCTTTGTTGGCAGTTTGGGTGTTGCCAGACGTCTTCATTTTGGCGGGACGTTCAGATTGTTTTTAGCCCAAAATTTTAAGTAAATGTTTCCATGTATTTATTACACGCACTGTAAGAAATGTTTTTTTAATACTTTTGTTGTGTTTAGTTATCTATAAACAATTTCATAGAGACAGATATTTAAATTCTGAAGGCTCGACTGATGATTTTGATGTATTTATTAAAATCGATTCATCAGTAAGTTCATTCTCAATTTAAATTTTAACCTAAATTCTATTTCGTTTTTGATACTGACAATGTTTTCTTAGTTTGACGTTCCAATTTAAAGATATCTGCGCATAGTAACAAACGTTTAAATTAAACATTACCATACATTTGGTGCACTATATATTTATCCGTTCTGAATGTAGTACAGTGTTTAGTACATGTTCTAGTACTTTCTGTGGATTATTAATAATCTATATATTGTTTTTTTTTTATTAATAATCTAACACTTGTATACGTCGAAAGATCTCTTAATTTATTAAACTTACAATGTAAAAAAGGATCAAACTACATAAATGAATACTTTCAAATTCGTATTACAATATTTTCTACAATAATTAACATATTTTGTTTCTTTGTAAAGAAAGTTATTTTTCAATTTATACAAAGAGCAAAGATAACCAGTTTGATGTGCGATGCATTTATGACCAATTACATTTTTTTATAGTCTGCCCTTGTTATTTCATTACTTATTCAGAATTATATACAGCAAAAAAATGTCAGCTGATATGTAAAATTTACGATGATTTTTAAAATTTAAATATTTCAAAATTTGTTGTTATTTGCTCGCAAAGACTAGCTAGAGTGTTGGCCATTTACGGAGCAGCCACGACTCGTTTAGCGTACTGTACTTCGCGTCTGACGTCGCGTCCATTAGGAACGTATGTCTGTACATAATGTGCGTGTTACCACTCTTGTACAAAGTTGTCGTGTCGGTAGGTATTGTGGATTTTGTGAATATTAGGAAATGATGCGGTCGACGTCAGACCACCCACCACAACGTTTTCACCGTGGCGGTAGGAAGAGTGGTGAGGGGGTAAGGGGTTTGTGATCCGTGCCCATCCCCAAAAGAAAGGTAAAATCTAGGCCTAGAAAATATCTCTAGATAAGCCAATGGTTCTGACACTCCATTATCATGAACGGCGACAGTTAGTGTAATTAAGCGATGTATAAAACAATATAAATCCCAAAAAATAATGTTAAATTTTAAGTAGTCTTATCGTATTTAATTAATATGTGATTTTAGTTTTCTCATTGTTTTCCTAAAAATCGTTAGTCAATATTAGAATCTGTGTACGTACTGTAAAAACGCTCATATCAAATATTATTTATTGTCTCATTTCCTTGTAAAATATGTAAATAGCTGTGCAAGAATATTCGATATAGTCGCTTTTCATCAATTCTAGGTGTTACAATTAAAAGTCTGACCCTAAATATATGAAATCAGCCGCCGCGAGCACTGCTATGAGCGCCGTTAATTTGAAAATGTCAACTTGATACAGGACTAAGCTAGTAATAAAGCTGTACGTATTTGTAAAATATTAATAAACGTGTATAAAAATTGTAAAATATCGAAAAAAAAGTGTAAAAGCTCAAAAATAATTAACAGATGTTAAGTACGAACGCTAGCTTGTCCGTTACACCTGGTGATATAACTGACAACGCTTCTTAGGAAGTTGGGAGACTAGTTTCTCCCTTATTTAGATATATCTAAGAGTGCTTCTCTTCGTCTTATATCTATGAGCTACGATACCATTCTCACCACACTCTGCGAAATCCTCGAGATCGAGACAGATCAACTTACAATGTTCTCCTTTGAGATTTAAGTGTTCGGTTCCTATGAACTGGCGTGATATATGCTTAGAAAATATTGGCAAATTGTAAATGTATAAATAAATTATTGCTGAAACATAAGTTTCCACAATTGTCTCTTCGTCTGATTGATTATAGCACATTGATTGTGTGGGATTTGAATATAGAACTATTTACTTTAAAGTGCGTCCTCCGGTGGAGATTGTGACAGCTCCAGTGCTGCCGTTTTATTTTCATTGTTCAGAAATCGAGACAATTGTCGTGTATCATATATTATATATCGATATAAAATATATTTATCTGCTTTACGTCTAACTATTCAAAAGATATTTTTGTCCTGTTCGATTTTTCATATATATTTATATTTTTTATTGGCATCTTGAACATACTTTTGATCATATTATTTGAATGAAAACTTTGAAAATAAATGTTATATCTTCCATATGCATATTTTCAATCTTAACTTTTTAATCATTTGTCTCATTTTAATGTTATGTGCTCACACCGGTGAAAAAAATGAACAGAATAAAAATGTGTTTTCGATTTAACTGTAAATTATTTGTTTATATAAACAATAATGTAACCAACTGCAATTTACAGTTATGTACTTTTTCACTGTTTCCGTTTTCTTAATAAAAATGTTGAAAATACTAATTTTGTTTAATT
>FAPJ01005673.1:1177-18574 GCA_001485985.1 Heliconius ethilla aerotome | reverse complement strand
CACGCAGGCGCGTCTGGGGCGCGGCGCGCCGCTGGAGGCGTGGGCGGCGTGGCTAGAGGCGAGCGTGCGCGGTGCGCTGGCCCCTCACGAGCGCCGCGCCGACTACACGCCGCGCGCGCGCCGCCTGCTGCTCGACTGGTCCTTTTACTCGTCGCTGGTCATCCGCGAGCTCACCCTGAGGTAAGAGTGCCTGCACAAGTAAACACCAAAAGGTTATATTATTATGACTCACGTAACTTCAACCTCATACGGAGCTACAGAAACTACCTTCTTCTATTCTTCCATAGAGCTAATAAGGTACTCTATATGTTTGTCTAATTGTAGTGTCCTGACTGTTTTGTCCCAATGTGTATAAAAAAATAGTTCAGTAAGAAACCTATAAGAGAAAAAAAAGATTAAAACAAATATCAAAATTAATACATCCACTCCATGTGTGATTTAGTCCAGACCAACCAATATTGGTAATCGCAAATATTGGCCAAATGATGAAATGCTTGTATTTAATTGTTTAATACTGTTTTAATAAAGCACACTGACGCATTTTGGTACGTCCGCACGTTGGCTGAGGTTGGACCATACTAAAATCGAATAAGAACACAAAATTTTGTGCTTGTATTTCTCTTGCCGTTTTTTAGACTGTAATCCTTCATCTAGGGTATAATTGATCGGAGCACTCAAGCAGGTCCATTTTTGCCTAGCCCCGTTGTCAAAAAGGAACTGTCATTGAATAGGGATATCCCCACGGCTAAAAACATAAATTTATAAAACATCAATATAGGTATATGCTTAAAAAGTTGAAGTGAACCATACATATATTATTAAGTACTAACTACTTAATAATAATTATTACAGATCTGCCGCATCGTTTGGCTCGTTCCATCTAATCCGGCTCCTCTATGACGAGTACGTGAGTTTTCTAATCGAGCGTCGCGTAGCAGAACACCGTCGAGAACCGCCCATAGCGGTTATGCAGAGAGCGATGGATGACGACGACGAACTACCTGAACACGACCCACACGAGCTGAACGACCTGCACGACCCTCTCGACCCACATGAGCAACACGACCCGCTCGACCCACGTGACCAACTCGAGACACTCGAGCCGACGCGCTCAGAAGAGGAAGATGCTGACCACGATTGGGATTGGGAAGATGACGAAGAACCAGATGTTAAGCGAGTAAGACTTGATGAATAACTAATATTTATTTATTATAATTCTGCTAATTTGTTACAAAACATAGTTTTTTAGTTAGTTTATAAAATATACTGAGTGTAACATTCGCATTTAAAACAACAAAGAATACCCTATAATCTAGTCACGCTCGTCATATTATTGTTTGTCAGAGCTGTATTCATATATAATCGTTATATATAGGATTCTTAACTATATGAGTATAATAAATTTTGAGACTCCCAGTTGTGTTTTCAAAATAATATTAATATGTTCCGTTCGTTTTCGTTTCCTTGTAAATGCTATGATGATATTGTCCGTAATACATTATTTAATGATTATAATAGGAGTTTCAAGGTTCATTAAATATTGTCTTCAATGTAACAAATATTGTAATTAATATATTAGTAGTATTGTCGTTTGAAATAAGACTTACGAATAATCGATGTTCTGTTTAAAATAGATTTTGGACAAAACCATTCTACTTTCTATAAAAATTAGTATCTAGAGAGAAGCTGTCTTTGTTAATATGCTTATTTATATTTGTTTTCTTTAAAAATTATAATGGTAATATAAATTTAAAAATTTTGAGCACCAAAGTTAGTGTTAGTTTGTTTGTCTGTTTGCCTTTATTCGACTACACTATAGTGTAAAAGTTTAGGACACGCTTTTTTTTAATAAAACAAATTGTTTTATTAAAGATCACCTGTTTGAGTGAGTGAGTACTTAATTAAGCATAGACGTAATATATTGATATACGTAATTAAGCCTAGTACACATATATTATATTTTTTTTAAAAGTTGCACACAATATTTTTGGTATTACATAAAAAGCTTTTATTTTAGTTAAGAAATATTTTTATATTGTAATACACAAGTGTTTACCCTCAAATCAAAGTCATTTAGTTTGAGTAGACATTGATAGGTGTAAATAATTTATGACTTATTTTTTTCTTATAATCTATCTATAAGTATTTTATTTTAAGAGTAATCGCCAACAAAGGGTTGTTTACTGATATATGTTTCTACATTAAAAAGATATATTATATAATGGCTTATAATGATAGTCCTAAAAATACTTATTTATTTTTGAATTTGACTGCGGGATCTGTCAAGATTTTTTTAATGTATTTTTTATTACTTGTCTGATGGTAAACAATTTATTCTATTTAAGTGTTTTTTTTATTTTTAAATAAAATATCATTAATAATATTATAAACTTAAGAATATATGACGTCATTTTATTTTCCATTTATATATAATGCATAAAAATATTGTTTACCTTCTAGAACAAGTAAGAAAAAGAGCAAAGATATAGGTGTATTACATTTTGAATGGCAACACTAGTCTTAACAGTTAGTGCCCTAAAAGATCGCGGAAATTAATCTATCAGCTGCACTTAAAAAGTCATTTTCTATTTAGCTGACTTTAAACTGCAATAATAATTATAAATGAAGGACTATCGTGAAATTTTTTTGTCAGTTAAATTCTAATTGATGTCATTAAGTGTGTTATATATTTATGTACAATTTAAAGCGATCCTAACATATCAATGGGGGATGTGGACTTTACTATGAAAACCAAACTTCTATCAATATATGAACAAATTTTTATAATATACGTAAATTAATATGTATGTTATATGTATGTATAATGTATATTCATGTTGGAAGAGGCTGCTTTTTAGCTTTTTTATTTTTTTTTGTTTTTTATGGTGTGCAAATGCCCGTATAGATATTAATATTTAAAATATATTTTTAAATTAATTGGGTTTGTAAAGCAATTTGCCTTTTTTTATTTCTTACGTTAATTTGATAAAGTTACGTCCTAAGAATGAAAATTGAAATTTGTTCTAAACAAGAATTATTTCAAGTGGAGATCAAAAGCTGTCCTCGACGATTATTATCAAAACTATTTTTATATTAAATAATTTTATATATATAGAATTTACTTGACTGTATGGTCATATGTCGCAACATCCTCCTCATACACATTCCTTATATGTAACAAATAATAAGCGTATATTTAATTGGTGTCTGGATATAACCGTGTAATTGTATATTTTTGTATGAACCGCCTTCGTTGCTTTACTCCGTTCGCCGCCGCGGTTGTGTTTCAGAGCAAATAAATGATTATTGTTACTAATGTTGTGACGATCTGTCCATTCTATACGTGTGTCTTATAATAACGCTACTAGTACACTCTGGCTTTTAATAGTATTATTAAAAATTATTTTAACTGACTTAAAAAAGGTAAAGGTTGTATGTTCGATGCATATTATGTTTATTATTTGTGTCCATAGAGTTATCCGTTATTTCATTGATTTCAATTTTTTTTTATTTGAAGGACCGTAAATTTTATAGGCTTTATATGCTTATCATATAATTTCTCTTTTTGTCAAATAACTATTCAAAGTAAATAATTGTTTGATGAGTTTCGAATTTTTTACTATTACTTATGTTCGACTTACACCTGCTTAAGAAAATGCGGAAATTAATTTTGTTATTTTTTATATTATTTAAACATATTGTTTTTGAAACTGTTCTTCTACGTTATTGCTATTTATTTGTTTAATTTTTTTTAGTTCAAACTTTCATTATGCGAAATAATTGATGATTTTATTCAAAATGATTCTTGACAGTTTGATGTTTGAAATGTTAAAGAAAGATATGATCAAAAGATAGCTTAATAAAAAATCGTATCATTAATTACCCTTTTTTGCGTTTTGTAATCGGGTTAAAAGTTAGTTTTGCTACAAATAATAAAAAAAAATGTGTATTTATTTATTATTACCAGAGCTGTTCTAGCGGGAGAGTAATATTATAATAGATTCGGCCAAGTCTAAGCGACTGTTTATTGAAATATTGCCTTATTATTATTATACGTCTGTACTACGATGACAATACTTACCGCGTATAGACACACCCGGAGGTTACCCGTGCCTACAGATACTTAATAGTGAAACGAAATAGTATACAAATATGCCTTAAAAATTCATTCAAAATTATTTTTGTCGATTCAAAGAAGTATTTATTTGCTATTTGAAATGAAACACTTAAACCGGATTAATCGCGTATATAGTTTTATATATTTCTTTGAAATCCCACGTTTTTAGGCGCTTCGTATTGAGCTATAGAATTAAAGTGGAAAACCACGAAGTGATCGGAGTTTTAAACCAGCTCACGGGATTCAACTTTCCTAGCTTGATCGACGGCCGCAAGCACAGGTTCGAGTCTTGCAAGGGGACATCCTCTCAAGCGGCCACGTAGTACTTTCTCAGGGACAGAGTATCCTCTTCCTTACACAACCGGTGTAAAGGTTAATAAGGCTAACAGCATTAACTTCCAAGTTAGAAAAAAAATTGACGTTTTGAAATCTGAACACTGTAGTAGTCCGTGGTCACGAGTAGAGGTGTAATCCGGTCTAAGAGTCTCATTTAGAATATGTAAAAATCGCGAAAATTAAAGATTTTATAACATTTATTTAATATATTTCACTAGATTAGGTCGATGTTGTACTGGACTTCACTGTATAGCTGCCGTGAAGTTCGCACACTAAATGTTATCACTTACATTTTTAGTATGTAATCGTATTCTAAGTTATGTATATGTAATGAGTGTCTTGATATTCGCAGACCAGCTGTAGATAGCAATCGTTTAATTTGATTATAAAATGTTGCCATAAAAGAAGTATAAGTAAAAAGTTAATAACATTTTGCTTTTATGTGCGCCAGTTAGAGGATGCCGTTTAGAAAGAAGATTATGTAAAAATTTCATTGATTTAAGAAAATCTCTCAAAATTTTAGTAGAAACGGGGCATGGGCGTATCTAGAGATATTTTCTGGGAGGGCATTGAACAGATATGTTCGTGAAAATGTAATTTTGGGCCTGGACTTCCCTGGCCTCGTTCCTACGTCAATGGACGGGGGTCTCTTCAAATGATAGTGTATCTGTAATAATCTGTCCATCTGAACCATGTTTGCTTTCTAGCGTTATTCAAATTCAAAATATTTTTTATTCATATAAACTATAAAAGCACTTATTAAATTATTGTCCAATGTCTATAAGAGACTTCTTAGGAAGCTTAGTTTTGTAACTATTTCCCTTGGTTTTTTTGTCAAACTATTTCATGTTTCAAAAAGTATGTAGTAAGTTATTATTATTACTTTTGTCATATTTTGTGAGATAACTATTACTCTAAAGTCTATAGTGAGGAAATGTATAGTACAAAAATGTTGATTAGACATAAAAACCTTTTTTTATGTTTTATTATTGAAATTTGGCTTTTACTTTCTTTTTGTATTTGAAATTTCATATTGATTGTATAAAAGCAGGTTGTGACTGAAACACCTATTGCTAGCTTCAGCCGGTCTGATAAATGAGCTTAACTTTTTTACAAAGCTAGGTAAGGTCTATTGATTTGTTTCAGGTCAGATGTTTAAATTGAACAACGAATGGCGGACGGACCGCGCTCTCTTAGCTCGTCTCTTAGTTAATATATGTTATAGCTCAATACTAATTGTCTACTAAAGACAAGGTCCGGTACACGGAAGGGTATTTAAGGAATACAATACTTCATAATTATCTCAAAGTAAAACGCCATACGAAATATATTTGTAATAATTCTATTATTAAAAATTTAATTTTACCTCAGTATTTGCAAGAGCGCGGTCCAACTAATGTTAGTGTAAGTGTGCGGCGTAAGCATCTTTGTATTTGTTGTTGTCTACGAGAAAGGACACTCGTGTAATGTCTGGAAATAAAGCTAGTCATGTGTTTATAATGGTTTTTTATTTATCTCCTGATTTTGGAGACCTGATGTAATACTTTAATTTAAGCTTCCAGATTATTTTGATACGAGGATATTGTGGTGCAGTAGGAAAGTGTCTGACTGATTTTTAGTTCGATTCCCACTCGAAAAAAATCTTTTTTGAAAATCGAAATAAGGCAAAAACCGGCGTTGCGATTCATTCACTAATCACGCAATGTCTCGCCTCCGGACGAAAGATAGAGAACTGTGTGATAGTAGGTAGAGAACCTATCTACCTCTACCCTTCTAAGTATGTGGGGAAAATAAATAAGTGTATGAAGTCATGTTCATAATTTAAGTAATTTTATTGATATTTGCACCTTTAGAATGATAGGCCATAATCAAAATTATAAAGTTTATGTTATTTCTGCAATTGCCTATTTGAAGAGCTGATTGGGAATAAACCTTCCCTGGTTTCTCCAGTTATCCTATAAAGATGACATTTCAACAATAGATTTGACTGGTGATGATTCGATGTTTTCCAAGCCAGTTCTTAATAGTAAAAATAAATTTAAAAAATACATTAAAATAAATAAATATATAAAAAAAACAGCAACTATTAAAAACAAAAGATATTTGTAACAATTGCACCAAATTAGCCGCTGAAAGAAAGATCTTAAAAAATAACTTTAATAAATTTTCTGAAAATATGTTAAATAAAAAGTTATTACGCGAAGCTGAGGTGAGTTCAATACAATTGGAGATTACCACATTGCATAATAATAAATTAAAAACCATTTCTGATAAATATGAATGTGCTCAGAAACAAATTGCAGACCACTCATCTTCTATGGACGAGCTCATCAAGATCTGTAGTTATAATTCAGGGCGCTTTAAGGCGCTTTGATCATGTCTGCAAGTGTCAAGCGCTCACACAGAGCCATCCAGGGAAGATGTCAGAAATATTTTCCCAATCTCAAGCTGATGGAGTTCGGGCCAGCTTTATAGAGATCATGTCACAACTCATACCCACACAAAATCAAAGTAATATTGTAGTATATAGTGACAATCTGGGGAAAAATATGAGAGTGGTTTTAAATAAGATTTGTAAGGGACAGTCAGTATTAAATTATTGTATGCCGGGAGCTACTTACTCCCAAGTATTGAATAAAATTGTAACTAATACTCACTGTCCTAATACAATATTAATTATTTTGATCGGGGGAAGGGGAAATGTAAATAAAAAAGAAGTGCAAGACTACTATCTATAACTGATGAATTTAAATGTAAAAAATAATATGTTTACATTTATATGAGAAAGTTGCCACAAGAAAATGATATTAGATTTAATTTAAATAATATGTTACATACATTATTTAAATGAAATTAAATGATATGTTACGTACATTACATGGAATATTGGCTCTCTGACCGGACGATGCAGGGAACTCGCAGATGTACTCATGAGACGTCGGGTCCAGTGTGCCTTCCTCCAGGAAACACGCTGGAAGGGCAATAAGTCCCGAAGTTCCCGAAGTGGTGAACCCCTAGATCCTGTCGATTCTACGGTATTTTTCGGTATCACTCCAAATTATAGTGGGGACCCCATGTTGATGGATCGGCGAATAGACTTAGCTCAGCAGCTTTCACGGTTAATAAAATTAGACCATTAACTGACGTGGAAACGACTCGACTTCTGCGGTATTATGTCCTATGGGATTTTACTTTGGGGTAATGCAGCCGGTATTCAACCAATATTTGTCCTGCAGAAGCGAGCTATTCGTGCAATCTATAACTTAGGCCCTAAATACTCCTTAAGGCAAAAGTTTAAAGAAATCAATATATTGACATTTGCAACTCAATATATTTTTGAAAATGTTGTTAAGAAAAACATTAATGATTTTACCAAAATTGGGGATGTACATAATATTAATACTAGAAATAGGCTTAAACTTAGTGCACCTGTGACTCGATTACATCGAATCCATAATTCATTTATGGGACAATGTGTACGCTTTTACAACAGGATGCCAAAAAACGTCAGAGAATTTTCTATATCATGGTTTAAAAAAATTGTGAAAAGACATTTGTGTGTTAAAGGTTATTACCAAATTAATGATTTCATAAATGATAACACGCCTTGGGAATGAAATGCTCGCTCCGTCTGTTTCAAAAGATCATTGTCACAAATAATTAAATATGTGTTTGTTCAAAATTAAAAAAAAATAATACCCGCTGAGTTTCTTGCGCCGGTTCTTCTCAGGTCTGAGGTACTAACTTTTGTGAACTGGTGGTAAATTATTTGACGTTAAAAAAATAAAGAAACTTTTTATTTTGAATAAAAATATTTGAATTTGAATTAGAGACGGCCTAGAGGCGGTCCATAATTAACAGCTTTGTTCTTTACCCACTAAAATTATCTTTTTAAATTTAAGGATTTTTAATAAAACTAAATATTTTCTCATAATAAATATTATTTCAACATTCTGTGCTCTAGCCTAGTAATTTACAACAAGTATGCGGCCGCTGAAAACGAATAAAATAATATTTACAGAGAACTTTACTAAAAATACAATATAATATAAAGTACCGCTAACTTTCTAGCAGTACAAAGAATACTAACATTAATTGGATCTAAATCACCATTACCCAAACTTGATTATCAACAAGTTATAATACATTATGCGAAAGTGATGATAATTCTGCATAAAAAAATATCTATAATGTATTAAGTCATGGTAAAACAAGTCAACATAATACATGTAATGATAATTAATTTCGTACAAGACATTTTGCATTAAGTCACAAGTAAAAATAATAATTAACATACAAAAAATATAAACAAAAAATTCGCGGTTACTAATGGCAGTTACTCTAAATCCTACAACCGAATCCAAGTTTAAGGTTTAATGGCGAAAATATAAAATTAACTTAACAAAAATTAAATTAAAATAAAAACAATTCAGTGTCAGTGTATATTTCATTTAGTTACAATCGAATTTATACTATCTTAACAAATAACATTATAGAGGTGAGTGTTACTAAATTTACATTACGTTGATTTTTCTATTATATACATAAACTGGAGAAACTAGTGTCAAGTTATTCCTTTCTTTATTCTTTACTTTTACAAATGTAAGAGATAGCATTTATTTAATTTGAACCTATAACCATCACATTTATAGTAATTACTATAATGTTATTTATAGAAAAAATAACTTTCTGTTTTAATATATATAGAATAAAATATATAATATTCGTAATGTAAACCTAGTAAGCGATATGTCCAAACCAATGAGGTGATTGCAGGTTCCAATTAACAAAATATTTTGATTGACAATTTTCTTTGGTACTTATTTTAAGTCAACATTTGTTACAATGCTAGCATTAAACTAAGCTCATTTTATTTTAAATTATTTGTCACAACACTGTATGTAGTGAAAGATTTTTGGTTTGTAGTAATTCTTAAGAGTTCATGAAATTCCGATTCAACAAGTCGATAAATAAGAGATTGGTGGACGGATTGTAACAAGATAGAAAAATAAATAATATAGATGTCGACATTTGTTTAAATATCTTAATTTAGAAATATATAACAAAAAAATAATTAAAAATATTGTTAAAATTTATATATAAATATAAAGAAGTTATACAGAAAATGTTTGTACAACTAACTTACGTGATACAATTTCACATTTTTTTTTTAAAAACTAATATACAAATAAAATCAAAATATTCAAACAACTATCAACATCCTGACAAAAATGTTCACTCAAGTTCAAAACTAAAAACAAATACCGTGTGTGACATTGTAACAATAAACCATCGGCTAATTTACTATATAATATTATTATTTTATATTCACTGCACCTGAAAAAGTGTTGAAAACTATTTTTTGGTTTTCCTTCCATTTGATATATGCATTTAGTGCAATAAAGAATATAATTTAACATGGTATCCGCATATTAGTGGTAGTTTCTCTATAGTGCAAGTGCAGCAGACCGCTTATCTCTACTCTTATTCCTTGCTACCGTCCTAGCTTTACACGCAGCAGCATTCTGCAAGTTCCTCTGCAGCTTATTCAGCTTGGCTTGAGCGTGTCCAGGGGTTGGTGGGGGTTCGTTCAGGCCCAGTGCAGCTCTTAGTGGTGGGCTGTGCGGTGCTAGGGCTACGAGTCCGGCGCTCAACGCCGCGGCCATAGCTCCATATACAGCACGAGACCCCCATCCGTCTAGCACTATTGATTCCACGCCTATACGTACTTTCAATTCTTCTACTGTGCCTTCTTCGAAATATCTGAATATAAAGAAACAATTTATGTAGATATATAATTAAACTATTTATGTCTATGACATATATTTGTTTAATTTATGAGTCAATTAAATAAAACAAACACTACATGTTATGGAAAGTTTAACAAAGTACAATAGGAATAGCAGCCTTTAAATTTATAAAGATTAGGTCATAATTTTTTTGCAAAATATTCATTAAATTTCTTCCATAAATAAAATTTAAGATATTTTTCCACTTATATAAATACATACCTCAGAATATCCCTAAACGTAGCCCTCTGCAATTTTCTATCCCTTTTAGCCCTGTACTTATGAGAGTCACGGGTCAACTGTTGCAAACGGACCAACAAATCATCATATTCAGGCCAATGATCATCATCAGTTCTTTCATGAGCTGATACCAGGGCACCACCGGCTGACAAACGCACTTCTAGACTGCATGCATTCAGGAGATCAGCTAAACGTGATATTGACGGTTGTTTTTCCGTCAGTAAGGCTTTCGCGTGGTGAGGTTCAAGTAGCAACAATAGTAGTGCCCAAGCGTCTAAGGCAGCTGCGTGCCAAGTGCCTTCTTCTACTGCAGAACCGGACACTTTGACTGTCCCGTCACCCTGGAATATGTAACAGTTTATGTTAAATTATTAATAATAACTATTTTATATATAAATAAGTATTATTACTTAATTAAACGTTTCAATTAAATAAACTTATTTTATTGTCTTCTTTATTCAAACATGTTAAACAGTGCCTGTATTTATATACGCCATATAAGCCAAAACTACCACAACACAATTCACACAAATCAATAAAATCTTAAATTTTAGTCTTTTTATTTCACAAACAAAACAATAATAAATCAATTAGTATGAACTCAGAACACTAGGGAACTCTGCCTATCCCTACCATACATAACATGTAAAGTTACCAAAACCAACATCAAACATTCCCCTAACTAAGAATCAAATCTACACCCATTAAATAGAATCACTCTTGAACTTTGTCAAGCGTGTTTCATAAAAATAAATAAATAAAGTCACATTTAGTCAGTTGGTCATTGCTCTACCTATGACAGTATGACCTTGAAAAGCTTGAAATTTTCCTTCCGTGTTACGGCGCTTTGTTTAGACAATATTTTACGCGTGGAAATTTTGTTCTACAAATTTTAGCGTGTATATCCCTATGTAATGTATGTATGTTGATCCATTGCCGTTTAACAGCTATTGTATATTACACAATAGCTGCTAAACGGCAAATATCACAATCGTCACAACAATATCGTGTTCTTGTTTGAGTAGGTAATTGGGATTTTATGTCTTTTGGCTATGATTTATTATATTTATATAATGAGGCCAGTCGTGATATAGGAGCACAAGCATGCAAATTTAAACTTAATAAAGAATAATTTAATTTCATCGCTAGAGTGAGGAAATTAAAGTACTAGAGTATCAAGCCAAAGCGTGTCCTAAAGATCCGCCACTCAACAAGCAATACCTTCAGAATTCGGAAAGAACTGAAGTTTCGTATTAGGAACAGCGTCTCTAAGTGGGAATGTAACAAAGCTAAAAAAATTAACCTTAAGATAACTGCCGCTGAATATTGTTTCATACATCTTCATGATCTCCAGTATTTCTGTGAGGTCTTCCTCTAGAAGATAGCAAAGTACTGCTAGAGATGAACAACACTGGAAAGAGCAAACAATTATAGTACATATTATTTTTTATATTCACTGACAGTTAACATTTTAATATCATTTTCAATTTGTTCAGCCTTTCATAGCAAACTAATTGGGCTATTATATCCTATACAAATAAAAAATATATTTAGTTTATTATACAAAATGTATAAATTATGTTTGTCAAAACAAAGAGATACACATTAAATAAAAAAATCCTATAGTTCTACTTGGAATTCAATATTATATATGTTTTTCATTTGTCGCGACAATCTAGGCTTTACAGATATTTTTTAATACATCATGTTTTGATGGTATGTTTATATAGCACAATTGTTGTGACAAGTGTTTAAACCGGCTAATATTGAATAATTTTCTTTTGAGAGCAGTCTCCTGACATTAACTTTCTTCGTAAATTTAATGTCAGGAGACTGCTCTCTGCTTTCAGCTTAAATTCAAGACATTTAAGTGATAATTAACATTACATTTAATGGCTGCAACACAGTTCTCACTAATACGGTCATTATCGAACATATCTAATTGTTATAACGTTGTTATTTTAGTTCCTAATAAAGATTTTTAATTTATTTAATTTAAAATATTCACTGTGATTTGTGTATTGTAGCAAAAAAAAATTATTCTGTTGTTAAAAAAAATTATTAAGTAGATGCATGATGTTTTTCTACAATACAATATAATTACCTCTGTGCGTGTTTCAAGTGAAGCAGTTTTGTCTACGGCGGCTGCTGCAAGGGCAGGCCGGACTTCAGCCATAAACTCCTCTGTGCCTTCTTCACCAATCTAAAGTATTTATTATTATAAAATTATTTCATTAAGTATTAGTTTATAAATTTACTTGTTCCACAAGTTTTCTTTAAAATAATAAAGATTTATTTATATCAAACACTATTGCCATGATAAAATAAACATTAAATCTTTTATCTTAAATTAAAATGAAAAATGATGACATTTGTATTTACCTGTAAAGCTAAAATAGGTGCAACAGCAGCTGCTGCTTTTCTCTCTCCATCTTTGCCCCTCCTCAAAGCCCTAGTAACATGATCAGCGAGGGTCACCCGTTGGCTGCTCAATAGATGTGCTAAATAGCGTCTTTGTAATAAATTTCTGAGAGACACTAAAGCCGCTGCTCTTGCTGCATTAGCTCTTGCACTTAAAGCATCAATAGTTTCTAGAACTTTCTCTTCAATTTTTTCTTGTATTTCGTTTTCTGTAATTAGTTGCCATTGTTAATTGATTAAGCTTACATTTGCAAATGGTAAATTTTGATAAAAATAATAATTATATAAATTTTATTAGGGTAATTCTGAAGCAAACTTCAGCAAGTATTTCTAATAATTAATATTATGTACCTTAGGTATCTATTAGAAATTGCCAATTTTTTGAAATTATTCAAATGAACCATAAGAAAACCAAATTTTTAAACTACATGCAGATTATTTTTATATATATATATATATATATATTTTTATAAATCTAACATTAAACATGAGTTTAATTTTCCAGAGTGGGGACTGAGTCCACAAACATCAAAGTTATTGTCAGGCTCATGAGCATAATAATAAGGATAAATGCAATGGTTAATTAACATAATTATAAAGTATTTGGGTTATGTTCATTTAAAAACAATCATGTAGATAAGAGACTTGTACCCCCACTAAGACTACAACATATTGAGATTACTGCGCAATTTCACTTTTTTAAACAATTTAGTAATAAAAATTAATATTTTGATAGATAGGTTTATTTTGATTAAAATAAGCATATCTTTTTATTTGACTTTGACATTGTATATTTTTATCTTTCTATATATTATATTTATTTTGTTTTTTTTTGGTTTCAGTTATCGATAGGTAATTGACAAACACAAGTACAACAAAGTAAGATATCAATTGTATTTTTTATAGCTTCATGCTATTTTCAGCATCCTGATATTTTCACTTTCAGCCCACTTTTTAAAACATTTTCTCTTGTTTTCAGTAAGAGAAAAAGAATATAATGCATTCCTCCCAAGTGAGAATTGAACCTTTAGCTGTAGTGTTTATAGTCAGATACTATGTCACTGCACTGCAATGCCTCATTTGATTATCAATGTTAAATAATAGCCTCCAATTAAAGAGTTATTAATATATGACCTACCTGCATCATCATGGTTACTTCTAAGATCTGACTGTCCAGAAGTTTCTGAATAGTTGTCATTAGTCATATCTATGCCAGCATCTTCATCGGATGAGTAAGGAACTTCAGTTCTTCTGTGCTCTGCAATTTTATTTTTAACTTAAGCATTGATATGGTAAACTGATTTTTAAATATTTAATACATTCTCCTATGTACATTATTAATTATTCGTGGTTTATAACCTATTTAGTATAATATTGAAGTATAATCATTATTTATAGAATATTGTGTCTAAGATAAACCAAAATATCGTTATATTATAATATTATGTCATATTTCTTAGACAATATATTATTTTTAAAGGTTCTTTGCAACACCATTTTATTACCTAACACAAACATATGGTAAACAATACAATATTATGTAATTTTGAGCTGATTAGTAGCTCTGGTATTTCCAAGGCCAATTATTTATTAGAATGTTATAAGCTAAGCATTCTTAAAACTAAGACAGGTTGTTCGCATGTGGGTTTCAATTAGTGATTGTATGAAAGTGTTACATCGTGAAGAGGAAGTGGTCTTAAAGCCTGTTAGGACATAGCTCCAAACATATGGAATTGCGAAACTATTTCAAGTTTAAACGAACAAATGTACGTGGACCTGTCATAAATGCGAGCGGAGACGGCGACCACAAGGTCGCCGCGTGATATCATCTTGGCAAATTTTAGCTACGACACTAATTAAACACTGATCGTAATAATAAATTAATCCACTTTATGCTCACCGTATTTTCCCTTTTTCTTTCCTTTAGGCATGATGATAGTGGTTTCTGGAAAGCTACTTATATTAAAACAAAAAATATTCACTATTAAATTAACTACGTTTCTCACTTAATCAAGACGGAGAAAAGTTTAATATATCAGTTCTTATAGAATGATTTGGGCACCAAATACAACATAAAACTAAAATTTCAGAAAAACTTTTTAACATGTTTAACCGTGTAACATGCACCGCTTATATGAGCAATGCTATCTGACAACTTGTCATATAAGGGGTAGGCTGCGGCGGGGTATTTCCGCCATTTTGCGCGCCATGTTGATCAGTGTTTACTTGCCACATTTTCTAATTTACTCAGAATATCAACACTAATGTCAAAATATTGGTAAATATAAGGTTTATTTTAAAAAAATGTTAAAATTTCTTCATAAAAATAATTTGGCTCCCTTATTATAAGTTTATTAGAAAAATATTAGTGTAAAAAAAAATATTTTTGTGTAACAGTAATAACGTTTTCCCTTATATTTTCTATCTGGCAGCATTTTATTTTCTTAAACATGGTGCAATAGTATGAAATTAAAATGCCAAAAAACCAAGTGGTATATACGGCTGTTGTAGTCTATACTCTATACATATTATACTTTGTATAGATATGTGTGAATCAGTATGCAAAAGAACCTTAGTTTCATAATGTTTAACAACAAAAATGACCTTCTTTATTTCATAATACGTACGGATATTATAAAATAGTTATTGTGGAAAACATAATATTTTTATTATATTTATTTAAAAAAATAAATTATATAATTCCTTATATTGTAATTTAAATTTTAAAGACGTTGAAACATTAGAAAAATTGACGAAACAACGAAGATATTTTAAATTGTTGAACGTTCAAAACGTGAAGTACCTTAGTAAAATTTATATTATTATTGTATATTTACTATAGAATTTTCACGTTTGTCATATTATTATGTTGTTTTTATTTAAAATATTAGATGATTGATGATCGAATTGATTATCAGTAATTATGACTTTTTAGTAATAAATTCGATGACCAATAGAGCCAAAATAGAGATAAAATTAAAACATTGCATAATACAATATTTTTGCAATTAAAGTCAAGTGTCTATTATTTCTTTAATTTATCGTATCAATTTTATATTGTCGCTTATTGTGGATTCAAGAAAAAGTCAATGTTCACCGTGTAAGTGTACAGCATATTACTTGTTAATACCTAATTAAATATTATACCATGACTCTGTATCTCACTTAGAGTCCTGTAGTATAGATGGAACATAGTGTTAAGACACCATCCAGTTTTCAAGACCTTGCGGCTTGCATACTAAGTGGAGGAACCTTGCGTCACGCTGTCTTCTTATCTAAGCGAAGAAATAAAATAATTCATTTTCCCGAGTAGGAATCAAATCCACAACCGTCCGTAATTATTAATAATATTTTTTTAATTTTAATTGAAAATCATATTATTTTTGTTGGACCTTATCAGGGGGAACGTAATTATGTGTAGGTATAATACAACAATTAATCTTCCGCCGTGTTGTATTTTAAAATTTTAAGCGTTCGGAGACTATTGACAACTTGAATTATTTAATATCTCTGTTAAATAATTCAGGATTTTAGGATTTAAACTTCCTTTTACATGTAGTGTTTGTTTCATTTCTATCGGCTCATAAATAAAAACGCTATATCAATATAAACAATTGCATAATATTGCTTCAAAATAAGTGTTTTATTGAATTGGCTGAAATTTTCTCTATTAATGTATGGATATTGTCTATATATTAATGTATGGATATTGTTATATAATTACTGTCAAGATCTTATAATGTTATAAGATCTTGACAGTAATTCAGATGAGAAAATAAATAATTGTCTTGTAGGTACATGCGCGGACGTGCGCGGGTCGCCATACATACATATTTTTTGCTACATCATTACTATTGATCGCTTTCGTTTTTAGGTTTCTGTACCCTGTATCTTGAAGGGAAAAACGGAACCCACTCACTTTGTTGTCAGTCCGTCCGTCCGTCTGTCAACACCCTTTCATTCAGGAACACGTAGAGATATCGAACTGAAATTTACATCAAATTATCAAGTCTACTGTACCCTTGAAAATGTGAAAAAATCAAACTTTTAAACCAACGCAATCAAAAGATACAGCCGTTTATGCTGCAAATTTTCGAAACTCACAAAGAACTCGGACCTACTGGGTGCTTCTCGTAAATTTAGAATATTGAAATTATGTATTTATAATATGTAATATATATAGCACAGATAAATAAAAAAATGCTAAAAGTGTACATTTATAGTATTTCATAGAAAAAAAAACAATACAAATCTTTTTTGTAGTTCATCTATATATATAAAAGGACTTGTCCTCACTGACTGAGAAGACGCACGTCTTACCTCAGTAAGAGGGGTAGGGGTGAATTCTAGTAAACCATGAAACATGTGGTCAATTAAATACTTTTAAGAGTCTGAATTTCAAATTTTACAAAAATTGGTGTCGATTTAAAAAATAAACCTATACAAACTTTCAACCCTGCGAAAACTTTCAACGGCTGTGCGCGCGTCTTACCT
>FAPJ01005671.1:203-10645 GCA_001485985.1 Heliconius ethilla aerotome | reverse complement strand
AGCCGCGGGCAGGCCGCTTGTAATTAATAATAATACAAATACTTACATATTAATATATCAGGTATATCTGTTGTAACCAGGGCACATACATATACTTTGACTACGAGAAATGGGGCCAGCGGAAGAAAGAGGGCTTCACGTTCGAGTACAAGTACTTAGAGGACAGGGACCTCAACTGAGCGCCGACGCCCCACTCCCCGGTGCCACGACCCCGATCCTCGCTTCCTAGACCCCCGTCTCCCAACCCCGCGACCCCCGTCCATCAGTCTCTGTGATGACAAATGGACGCCCCAAACACCATGTGATGCAATAAGTATAGGTGAAATTGTGATATCTATATAGGAACCCGTAGCATACTCGGATGATCGTTTACTTATTATTATTGGACTTGTGGACTTGTGTGAACGACCCCCATCGTGTTTTTTATATGGAATCTCATTTGGTAACCCCCCAACCCGCAGTTACACTCGACTAGAGAACTGTCGTGTCGACATCGAATGTAATGATAAGAATAACTAAATCGTAAAATCATCCTCCAGCAATATTTAAGTAGCTAATAAGAGTCCAATAAATTGTTTTTTTTTATGCTAGTCATAGTGTGTCAACTGCGACGGGCCCCCCCGCCGGGATGTGAATCCGAGACCGCTTCGGGCCGACGCTCCACTGAACAATCGGGTATTCGACACCACGTTACTTATGTTTAGATATATTTAGATTGTATTATATGTTATATTATATATATGTAAACAGTTGTGTGTCAGAGCAGCTGAGACCGAATGTGTGTAGATAGTGGCAATGAATCGATGAGCGATAAGCGATGAACGTGTTCAGTTGCAATAGTAGGAAATTAGAACAAGACAAAGTCTTAAAATTCAATTTTAATGTAATGTTACTTTTTTATATATATATAATATTGTATGTATCTTTGTGTGATAATGTAACGGTGCGGTCAAATACCCCATTGGCGAGTCGCGAGGTCTAAGGCGTCATTGGGCCTCGCGAGGGCCCGTTCGGCCTCGCGTTGCCGGGAGCGGGTATGTCCAAGTGCCTAATATACAAGTTGACTAGGATCCGGTAGCAAAGATCTGTATACTTTTTTCCCCTCGCGCGACAAAATTATACACAACCATTATTTAATATTATTATTATTATATTGTAATGAATCTGTATTTAATGCATTTAAATTGAACAAAAAATTTTATATTGAGAAGAAAAGAAAACTTATTCGAGCGTGTATATAATCACTGCCACTGTGTTTATTTGTATAATGTATATCGGAAAAGTAAATAGGACTGCTTGTTTGTTTATAAAGTCCGGCGCGAGTGGGGAAGTGTACGTAGGAGTCCGGGTCGGGTCGGCGGGGGTCGGGGGTCGCGGGTCGGGTCCGGGTCCGTGTCGGGGTCGGGTCGGAGACCAGGGGTCGAGGGCGCAGCGGCGCGCGATCTCGTTTATTCTGTGCGTGTGGAGTTGTTAGTTTCCATTTTTTTGTAAAAAGTCGTGAGAGCAGATGATATGTGGTAAATAATAATTTAAAAAATTATCTGTACAGTTCTATTTGTATAGAAATAATAAATAACGATTAAAAAATTTGAAACCATGTTGTGATTTCCTCTTGGCGCCTCGTGTTGAGGGAGTGCGTTGTCGCATTTTTTTCTTATTTATTTTTTTCTTTCTAAATAAAAGAAAACGACTGTTTACTTTGTAGAATAAATTGTAAGAAAGCATTGATATATTTTTTGTTTACTTACAAAAATCTTATTACCATGTGATATTATTAAATTATATATATATTTTTATTATTAACTAATTTAAAAAATAAGCGATAGTAT
Organism: Heliconius ethilla aerotome; assembly: GCA_001485985.1. Lineage (NCBI taxonomy): Eukaryota > Metazoa > Arthropoda > Insecta > Lepidoptera > Nymphalidae > Heliconius > Heliconius ethilla. The sequence continues at coordinate 8,816 of FAPJ01005671.1, read as the reverse complement.
ATAACCATAATTAAAATTACCTTTCCTATCCCATTTTTAATTAAATAAAGTGTTACTATTTTAAGAGAATAATAATATATATAAATTTAAATATTATATTTTTATAAGATTATTTATAATTTTGTAAATAATAAAATTGATACAAACAAATTAAATACAGCTGCTATCAGACATTAATTTACCTGTCACAGAAAATATACATTCTATTTGATATGATAGTCTACAATGTACAGTAATGTTCACGGGTTCAAATCCCTATAATATTATATACAAGTGATCAAAAACCAAATAGAGGTCCTCTATCTGTTTTAAGATGAATTATTTTTTATGCTATGCGAGTCTTTGCAGAAAAATGTTTTTTAGCTGTCGTCGTTTTGCTCTTTACAAGTCACAAGATTAACATTTGAATGGTCATTAAAGGAGTTTAAGTAAGTATATACAATACACAAGTATAGTAATACTTGAGAGTACTCAACGCTTAAATTACATATATTAATTATGATAAAAGAACAAATTATTGGATATTAAAAAACGACTATAAACGTAAGTATATAATAAAAGATTAATGATATTTATGGACTGGCCGTGGCTGTGATTTGGTGATATATTTCAGGCTGTGGGTTCGACTACCATTGTAGGTAAATAAAATATTAGAATATTTAAACATTAAAATTCTGATCTGGTTAAACAAAATATAAAAAGCACAATGCTACTAAAATGAGCGCACGTAATATCTTATTACGTTCTCTCCATGTACCTCACTTTGTATAAAACGTGAATAAGAACATTTATACAATTTTTCTTAAGTCAATGGTAATATTTTTACAATAATAAGAAAAGAACAGCTTTATGCTTTTTCCCTAAAAGCAATTAAAATATCTTAGTGTTATAATGCTCTGAACATAGGCAAACAGCCTTCCGAACCAATGGTAGCTCTTATTTATTTGTTCTTTCGACGATTCAAAAGTGTCCAAAATAGTATATTTGAATAAACAATTTAACATACTTCAACAACCTTGCACTCAATTTTCGAAAGTATTGAGTGGAATAGAACTAGGGCCGGGATCGAGGGCCTAAATTATAAATTGGCAATTGATCCTTACAGACAAAAAAAGAACATCTAAAAGAGAGAGTATATAAATAAAAAAATATTTTTAAAATCAAAAATATAATCATTTCATTCATCGTTTTCTCCTCTTCCCACCATGTTTCCCATGCTTAGGCTTTCCCTTGAGCCGTCGTCGGACTCCCGCTGCTTCCTCTGTATCATCGTCGGAGTCAGCACCACGTCTCTTGCCTTTACTGCCTTTTTTATCTTCTAATTCTTTCATTTCCTAATAAACATTAAAGACAATAAGTATTGTTATTTTCTTATTCAAAGTGGAAACGAACAGGGCTCACAATACATAGAGTTAACACATGGGTGTTTTTTAGCGTTAAGCCCGCCTATTGTACATTTTTTTTATTTTGTGCAATAAAGAATATAAATAAACCTAACATTACCTAACATTACATTGGCCAATAAAATTTCCACTTATAAATTGAACATGGAGTGAATACAAAATAGAAAGTAAAGTTTAAATATTTGTAAAATTAACAAAATTAAAAAAACTATATAAAATCAGCTTCAGGTTGTATCCCGCACACAGCAGTGTAGGCAGAGGGAAACTAGTGATAAAAGAATCCGTTCCCCATTTGTCGCCGAATTTTTAGAGACATTGCGTGTATAAAATACTAATTCATTTCTCCAAGTGGGGAAAGTTAAAATGAGAAATTCATAAGAAATCAAAGCGAGGCGTTGAGATCCGGCACTGAACACGCAACGCCTCGAGAATTCGATGGTGAGTGGTGGGTGAGTTTCCCTTTGTATTTGCTTTATGCGGGATATATAAAGCTAAAAGAATATTGAACAAATATTAACATGCAATTGGTATTCATTGGTGCATGTATTAAAAATTACTTACAATTTTAGTAAGTCTCTGTGCCTCAGCAACCCTCTCCTGCAGCACCATGACTTCGCTCTCCTCCGACTTGTACAGGGGCAGTTGTTTACCTATCAATTGTTCTATACGTTGGTACAGTTCCACGTCATACTGGAAATGTATGATAAATATATGTTATGCAGGTTATCTTATATATTTTAAAACAATGATCAATGAAGTACTGTTAATAAGTCCAATTTCAACAATATTTTTTGAGATCCCGTTTTAATGTGGAACGATATAATATAATGAAAACAGCGTTTTTTGAGATTTGAGAAACCAATGGTTCACCTGAGCTTCATACCTGAGTAACAAAAGTGATAGCCTTCCCCGATCGTCCCGCCCGCGCGGTGCGACCCACGCGGTGCACGTAGTCCTTGCTGTGCAGCGGGATGTCCAGGTTCACCACCACGTCCACGTGCGGGATGTCCAGACCCCTAGGGGTGGGGATTAATGGGAGCGTGAGAATTACATAATGTGAAAATTTTATAATATTAAACATTAAAGATATAGTATTTTTTTTAATAAAATGAATAACTTATCTAATTATTATTAAATAAAAAAAGAGACTGTAAAGTGAGTGACTGTAAACAATTACAACATACACACAGTTATATATATACACAGTTTATTAAAATGTATATTTCTATTTGTTCGCTCTCGGGTCAAGACAAAGCACGGCGTTGAGTTCCTCCACACAACACACAATATCTGAAGAATTCGGCAGAAAGTGGAGAACAGAGTGTCTTAACACTAGGTTCTCTCTGCCTATGCTGCTGTGTGCAGGTAGCTGATTTATATTATTATTAAATACAACAAATCTTAAATAAAAGTACTTAAAACTTACCTAGAGGCGACATCAGTACAAATGAGAACAGATCTATTCTTGGTCTTGAACTTGTTCAAAGCGGCTAATCTCTTCTGTTGAGACATCTGTCCATGTAGCGGCACAGCTGACACCCCAAGGGCACGCAGGAGCAGGGCGGTACGCAGGGCTCCGGCGCACGTCGATACGAATACTATGAAGGAGTTGCCTGATAGCTCATTGAGGATGTGCACCAGGTATACATCCTGAAAATATATAACATATTTTACAAATGGGGAATGGAATGTCTTAACAGTCTCTGCCCACTCTGCTGTGTAAAGGAGATAGTGTGAAGCTGAAACAAAAATTATACAATATGTAACCTTCATTTAACAAGAAACTCCCTAAAGTATCACATATTCTTAACAGCGATGACATTACATCATTATTTACTAAAAAGCATTGCTTCCTAAATTAACTGGTGTTGCTTTGTTATCTAGTTCGTAATTACAAACAAATAATAAATTCAACTGTCGGTAGGAAAGTAGTTATTTTATTTATTTTAATTTATTATTTGTAAAAGTAACATAACTTTGTAAGTGTAATTTTGCTAACCAAACCAAGTGATTATATTATAAATATACATGTGCTGTAAATATTTTTTTTAATTCACTATTCACACTTAAAAAAATTAAATATTTACAAAAGTATAAACAAATGGAAAATGAAAAAATAACAAACCTTATATTTAACAGGTATAAATATATAATATTGTTGCAGTTTCTCCACAGTCTGGTATTTAGTGGACACTTCAACTTTCACGGGGTCCTGGAGGGAAGCTCTTTGCAACTTCTGCACTTTTTTAGTCATAGTTGCTGAGAAAAGATAAGTTCTACGCTCCCGGGGAATGACACGCAAGATTTTATCAACCTCTACTTCAAAATCCATGTTTAATATTCTGTCAGCTTCGTCCATTACCTGTAGGGTATGCATAAATTATTTTTCAATAAAATTTGTGTAAAAACCTCATCCTTTTTGGAAGTTGGTTAAAATGTTAGGTTTAACCACATTGTCTTTGATTATTTTAATTCATGCAATGCATTATGAAGTTATCTCATAATTTTTTATTTTATCTGTAAATGATTTTTCTTATTTTATTTATGCATTGCATGTTAATAAGTATGTAATATATGTTGTTTATTTTCTAAATATTGTTTTCCATTCTCTGCATGCTACCAGATTTTGAAATATTGCTTGTTATATAACAGAAAACAAAGCCACACTGTATTGTACCATCAATCATTAAGTTTGCAATCAGTTGCTTTCATAGTGCCCCACAATATTTTAACTGTCCTTAAAATTAATAACAAATATTTTCTTATAACTTACCAAAAACTTCAAAGCTTTCAAATTAAATCCTTTAGTGTTTTCCAAATGGTCAACCAGTCTGCCCGGTGTTGCTATAATAATGTGTGGTTTCTTAGAGAGAGTCAGAGCTTGTGTGACCATATCCATCCCGCCTACAATTACTGCACATTTCACACCTATACTTGCTCCTACAATAAAAATATGATTATATTAATATTAAAATCTAGATGTCTTTATATTCTCTCATTAATAATAAATGATTAATAAAAGAAAAAGAAATATTAAGTTTGTAATAGTTAGGTAGTAGAATGGATAAAGCCAATATGAATTTGTAGTTATAAATTTACTGTATTTTAAAATTCTTTTACAAAGGTGCTTTATAGGATATTTTTAATAAATAATAGGAATTTATAAAAAATTATGAGTAGTTATTCAACTTGATGATTCAACTGATTGCATAGTAATAAATTTGATTTGTATGAAAATCTGACAATACATAGACCATACACTTTACATACTAAAAGTAATAATTGATACAATCACTAATTTATCTTCATGTAACTGAAAAGGTTAATCTATTTAGATTTTTTATAACAATATATCTTAAATAAATGAAATTCAAAATTACTAATAAAAAAATACATACCCAGTGCCTCAAATTGTTCAGAAATTTGGAATGCCAATTCTCTTGTTGGTGTCAATATGAGAGCAAAATATCTCTGAGGACTTTCTAGTAAAGCTTGTAAAATAGGTAAGGCAAAGGCTCCAGTCTTTCCTGATCCAGTCTCTGCCAAGCCAATTATGTCTTTTCCTTGCAGGGCTACTGGAATGGACTCTTTTTGAATTTTTGATGGATTTTTCCATTTTAAATCAGCACATGCTTCGCAGAGAACATCCACAATACCCTGTAGATATGTTGGTTAATAAACAGTTTTCAAATGACACAGTAGCATATAAAAGTATGTTATTGAAAGGGAAGTGTCATTGAATACAAAGAGGATCTATGGACACAGTCATTGTAAATGATCATATGATGGGCGATGACATTAATTTTAAATTTGATGGTGATGATAATGATTTATTGATAAGGTTTCATTGTATTTTTTAATAAGAGATACGCTACTTCAGATACCAATAAAAAGAAAAGGAGAAGATAACCTTAAATCAATCCAAACATACAAAATGTGGTGCTTCCCACTACCTAAAATATAATCTTACTGAATGTGCTTAATATACTAGAAATATTTAAAATAAATATTTAGAAAAAAAATCATTTTTATAGTTACTTACCAAATCTTTAAAAGTAACTATATCTTCATTATCCTCAATTTTGATCTCTTGATGGGTTTCGGCTTTGTCTTCTTGTTCTTCTTCAGAATTTTCACTTCCACTGTCATTATCACTTTTTTCACTATCTGCCGTCATTGTGTGTTTTTGAAGTATGTTTTTAATAATTAATTGTTTAAAAATTATACAAAGGAACGCACGTGCATATTTGTGTTGACTTTAAAATTCAAATGACAATTGTCTGTCAAATTGAATTTGAAAGTTGAAACATATCACGGCAGAGTATAAAATGCAAAGAATATTACACTTTATAATTATATAGATATGATAAGAATTAGAAATAGAAAAAAAATTAAATAAAATATTAAATATTAGTCATAAGAAGTAAAAAGTAGTCGTCATCGTAAACATAATTACAATAAAAGTTATTTTACTATATTACTACTTATTAGCTTCATAACTAGCTTCAAAAATATAACCAATATTATATAATTTGTGATTGTAGAAACATATCTTTGCAGGGACACAGCTATGCGACTGTAAACGTGACAGGTTGTAAGTTTAATTGCAACACGACAAAAGGAAATATTTTTTTCCCCCACTGAGTAACGAGGTAAAACGCGGCATCAGTAATTCACAAAGCATCCAGAAATCAGCGGAAAGTAGGGAACGCAGTGTCTTATCACTAAGTTTCCTCTGCCTACTCTTCAATGTGTGAGATATAGCGTGAATGTAAAGAAATGTCTGATTTTTACAAGTGATGGATTTTGTTCGAAATCTATTAGGTATTACTTTATCTTTATAAATTTGACCAATTTTCAGGAGGTAACTAGCACGCCTAAAATTCATAAGCAAGAAGCAAAATATGTTAATATGTCAATTGTCAAACATTAGACGCGGCATTTGAAGTTGAGGTTAATTTTATTGGTTGTTGATATTGATTGTTAAGAGCAAATTATAAATTATTAGTATTACAACCATTTTGTGGTACAAAACTATAAATAAAACATTTATAATTAAATTAAACCATGGCCAAGCATCATCCAGATTTAATATTCTGTAGGAAACAACCGGGTGTAGGTAAGACGAAACAATAAAACATACACTATATTTCCATTATCATATCTTTAAATTGATTAAACATTTCGTTCGACGAAATTCTTGTCCTTTTTTGTCACACTAAAGTGAGAAGAGGAAGTTTTTACAAATAATTTAGTGACAGAATCCACTACAATCCCCTCTCAACTGCACCAGATTCACAAGAAGCATTTTTAATAAATGAAATATTGAATTAACCCATTATCTTTTCATTTTACAGCCATTGGACGTTTATGTGAAAAATGTGACGGCAAATGTGTTATTTGCGACTCTTACGTCCGTCCCTGCACCCTAGTGCGTATTTGCGATGAATGCAACTATGGTTCTTACCAAGGAAGGTGTGTTATTTGCGGAGGTCCAGGTGTATCTGATGCTTATTATTGTAAGGAATGTACTATACAAGAAAAAGATGTGAGTAGATATTAAATTAAGTAGTATTTATTAGAGTATTCATTAATAATTAGATATATTTTTATCTCTGCTTACTGTTCACAATTTGCATGATATTTTGAGGAACTTCATAATATTTTTAACAACACAATTTTGTTTCCTTTGTAACAGTAATTTTAAAACTTTGTAGTATTGGCTATTAAGGGACAATACATGCAGTATGTCCCTTCAATCAAACATTTAACATATGACAAACATTTAACATATAAATAGTAAAAAAAATACTCAGTAAATTTTGTAAAAATGTGTCTCGTTTCTTTTCAAAATATTCATCCAAATTACCTCTAAAATTTAACACAGTATAAAGTATAAAATATTACATTTTTGCAGAGAGATGGGTGTCCTAAAATTGTCAACTTGGGAAGTTCTAAGACTGATTTGTTCTATGAAAGAAAGAAGTATGGATTCCGAAGACACTAGCAGTAATTTAATTGCCTTAGGGTTAAGACAATTTAGATTTATGTATAGAACTTAATATGATAATGTTATTTGTTAAGAAAAACTTTTCAAAATATGTATTTGTCCTAATAAAGTAAAAACATGTGACAATTTAAAATGAATAAATTTCTTTAAAATAAGAAATTATTCAAAGAAATATTATGTAATATGTAAAATTCTGACATTTTATATTGGTGGAAATAAATCTAAACTTTATTTCAAAACTTTTATTTCATGCAACTAAAATATACTTTTAGTCAAACAATTACATAATTACAAATAGGTGTTGTTTTATATTTATTTTGTACTATTAATAAATCAATCATCTACTAAATACCTACAACCTGTTGTGTTAACAGTTACACGCTTGTGCCCCTGACACACTTGAAGTTTCAAACACTACAGTAGTTGCTTTATAATATGAGCCATAAATATGAAGCCATATTTGATAATATATCAATTTAAATAATAGAAATATATAATTATTATATAATTGAAACTAAAAAAGAAAACTCTGTTGCATCATTCTTTTTTCATTTTATTGATATGTTTCAATATCAATAGAATTGCACAATATTTTATTTATTTTCGAAATTGAAGTTAAATTTAATCCATAAAATATATTTGGTACTTCCTTAATATGTGTATTTTTTATATTTACAGTTGAGAAAGTCAATCTATGAAAACCGGCGTGAAACCCAAAAAGATGTACCTCTAGACCCTAAGCTTACTCATCAATTTCTCTCCGGTAGTTTTGCGTGTTTTTGCGCGAACAATGTCACAGACAGACAAGCAGCCATAAATTCTGCTAAGTCGTATTTTATCTTATTATGAATATGTTTTATATCCTTTTGTTATTTATATAGCAGACATCACCTTGACCTTTCACTAAACATATTTTCTTTATTGCAGGTATTGTGTGGTATAACATAAAATACTGTTTGGTCTAAGTGCTATTTGTAATATGCTGTATTATATTAGATACCAGCCAGCCAGCCAACCAGTTGGATATTCATATATATTGTTCGCTGCCAAATGCGACCTACAAATAACCAACGCCCAGCGCACAGAGAGACAGACAGAGTTACTTTCGAATATATAGCTTTTTAAAATTTTCATACATAGGTATCCCATAGTATAATTATTTTTTTTTCATATATATACTATACTAGTGGGCCCGGACGC